>WYDI02002900.1:0-97738 GCA_009867235.2 Psittacus erithacus | reverse complement strand
AAGACGGGCTGAGAAAGTTGGGGCTGTTCAGCCTGGAGAAGAGAAGGCTGCATGGAGACCTCATAGCAGCCTTCCAGGTTCTGAAGGTGGCCTATAAGGATGCTGGGGAGGGACTCTTCATTAGGGACTGCAGTGGTAGGACAAGGGGTAACAGGTTAAAACTTAAACAGAGGAAGTTTAGATTGGATATAAGGAAGAAGTTCTTTATTGTAAGGGTGGTGAGGCACTGGAACAGGTCGCCCAAGAAAGTTGTGAATGCTCCATCCCTGTTGGTGTTCAAGTCCAGGTTGGACAGAGCCTTGGGTGACATGGTTTAGTGTGAGCTGTCCCTGCCCATGGCAGCAGAGTTGGAACTAGATGATCTTAAGGTCCTTTCCAACCCTAACTAATCTATGATTCTATATTTTACAGTACGACCCTATGTTCTTCCAGGATCTTGTTTATCCTAAGCTGTTGGTTACCTAGCTCTATCCACAAGGATTTTTCTGTAGTAATTACCCTCTCTGTCTTTTTGTGCAAGACAAATCTTCTGTTCCTCACCCTTCTCTCCCACTTGACATTCAAAGCCAGCATCCTGTTTTGTTGTTACACGTTATTTTATTTGGAACACAGCTTGATGATACACTTTCACTGGAGGTGGCTGCTTTGATCACAACATCTCCATTCCCATCTCCCACACACTTCCACATTATCTGAAATTAAATTCCTTCCCCACTCCCCTTCCAACATACCAAGGTTGTTAGTGCCTAATGTAATAATGCTCCATGGTTGCTTGATGAAGTGATGTTTAAAACATTTTCAACTCTATTGCAGTACTTTGCCATACAGATTGAGAAGTATTCGTATTAGAAACATGCTATCATGCCCCCTAATCTGAGATCACACGGTAAATCTCAATAAAACAGTGTACGGACATATTGGCTCAAGTGCTTTCTCCACACTACCTTTCCTCAATTTTCTATTGTCATTCAAGGCTTTTGGCATTACAAACAGTGGACAATTCCATCAAGGCGTGCAAAGGAGTTTCACAAAAGGATGATGTTCACGTCAAAAAAGGCACCTGAAGTTTGTGTGGGAAGACAAAGATGGAGAGAATTTCAGTCTGCAGGGGAAAGCTGTCAGAGGATTTAGTTTCCCCTGCTTACAAGATGGCTGTTTCTCAATAGCTTCACTTTCTGCTTTTGTGAGGAGGGAGGAGGACAGTGAAAAGAATGAAGACAGCAGTAGGTGTTTCATTGATTTAAGACAGAAAATAATCATGAAACACTCAAAGAGTCTCTTGTAAACACTGGCAAGGACTGAGAACAGAATATTCCCATTAAAATGCAAAGTCATAACATGAAAATTGAAGGAAGCTTCCTGCTCAAAACATGAAAAATCTCACTGCAGTTTTCAAAGCTCAGAACAGTCCAATAAAAATCTATCATATTTTCCATTTGACTAATCACTTACTCTGGTAGGACAAGGAGCAATGGATTTAAACAAGGGAAGTTCAAGTTAGATATAAGGAAGAATCCCTTTACTGTAAGGGTGGTGAGGCACTGGAATGGCTTGCCCAGGGAAGTGGTAAATGCTCCATCTCTGGCAATGTTGAAGGCCAGGCTGGACAGAACCTTTGGCAACATGGTCTAGTGTGAGGCGTCCCCACCCACGGCAGGGGGCTGGAACCAGATGATCTTAAGGTCCTTTCCAACTCAAACCATTCTGTAATTCTACCATTTTCTTTCCAGAAAAATTAAAATCTTCATGAATTGGCATGAAGTTTACTAACACCCCTGCAGGTTAGTGTCCAAGATTCACTCTATAACAAGCAGGATATTCTGCTCACTCTAGATACTCCACCAAAAGTTCCAGAGGGTTTTTTTTAACAACAAATAAACAAACAAACCAACCCTGAAAAAAAACCCCCGCAAAAAAAAAAAACCAAACAAAAAAAAAAAAAAACCAAAAAAACACAACACCACCCAAACCCAACCCTTTTTTTTTTTTTTCCAGATAAAATAGAATAAAGTTGTAAAATCACCAAAAGTATTTTAAGTTTTTAAAATTTACTGTTGATTCTACTTAGAAGTCTTGATTATCAAAAGCTGGAAAACTCAAACTCCCGGCTCTGGCACTAAACATAACAAGTCAAGTAATTTATATTTCTTACAGTCCACACTTATCTAAGATGATCTGTGATATTTTTCACTCCATATTCACCCAGGCTACTGATCTACTATGAAAGATTAAGATCTAAAAGTCCAGACTGCAAAGTCAAAAAGCAGATTTCATATCCATAAATTAACTCCCACTCTTACAAATCAGCTATCTACCCCATTCATGAGCACTTTAAACTGGTCCCTCCTCAGGCATGGAGGATATTTTAAACTTCAAAGTTAATCCTCTCTTGATCTGGATTAATTGCTGTAGGAGCTTGCAAGTCTTTGAGTACTCTTGGCCAGCTGTTAAGACCAAACAGTTTCTTTATTTCTTAAAATTAAAAATGCATCCCTGTCATAAATTAACCCTTTCCCTACTAAAACACTTATATCAACTGTGAGTTTTCACTACTGCATTACAGTCTACATTTTGGTTGCATGCTTCATATTAAGGCAATAAGTAGATGCCGGCATACCATCATGATACGGGACTCACTACATCAAATTAGCTGTAAAATGAGGTTTATGTGTTTGCAAACTAGGAATTTTAGATGAAAAAAGGCCTTACTAACAAGTAACATAGAAATGTCAAATCTGAGAAACAGCCATACTGAAACTGGTTGAAACTCTGAATAAAGTTAGGATCTCTAACTTTGCCTATCTTCCCTTGGATTAACATTACAACATAAAAGAACTCAGAACTTCAGTAGTTTTCATTATTATTTGGGGCTACTAGTATCTCAAGAGGCCTCATTTGCCCAGTTTATGAAAAGCTAAACATGTATGACTAGCTTATAGCCTCAGGGGAGCAGAAAGACATCTTCCCTTGGCTCCAGACAACTCCTGATGCTGAAAAGATCTTTGCCCATTAGGCTGTCCCTCACTATTCCCCAGCTTTTTAATGGGGACTATGCTGCCTTCTCCCATTCTCCAATCAGTATAAGTTATTTAATAAAAAAAGCAGCACTGAACCCCTCAAATTAAGTTAGATGAATTTAAAAGATACTATGGTTCTCTTCCATCACATTGAGGTTATACTTCTGGGTAACAGAAGTCTCACTGACATTAGATGAAAGCCAACTTGTTCAATCAATAACTGCACTTTGTTCAAATATTTTTGAAAATACTATCTATATGGCAACAGAGGTGTCAGCAAGTTGGAAAGCTGGCATAGACAGTTACAGAGCAACTCTGCTGTAGCTTGATCGCTGCTACTCTTAAGAGCCTCAGCGTGCACAATAGCTGCAAGTCATTTGGCCAGATTTACAAGAGTTTCAAAACCAGATATGGAGCTGGACTCAGCTTCACATAATCACTACCATTCCGGAGAAGCAGTGAGGAAACATGAACATGTATGGTAGATGGTAGAGGAAACTAGAACAAAGTTCTTTTGTAACATTACAAAAGATTAAATAATACATAAACTTCCACTTTTCTACAGGCTGCATGAAAACACTTTGTCTATGAAAGATTTTCAGGAGGATAAACTGCTTGCATCTCTTATGTATTAACTTCCCATCTAATCTGAAAGGTGACATAAAAAGACTTCTGTCTGTAGGCCTCAAGCGGGTTTTGTTGCTGTGGGCATTTTTTTTTAATTTGCTTGTTTTTTGAAGACACCACTGGCTGTGTTCAAGGCCAAGCTGAATGGGGCTTGGAGCAACCTGGTCTAGTGGAAGTTATCCCTGCCCATGGTAGAGGGATTGGAACTACGTGGTTTTTAAGGTCCCTTCCAAACCAAACCATTCCATGATTCTGTGATTTTATCTTTATGGGCATCTAGTCTTACACAAGGGACTAAAATTATCCCAGTTAAATGTCAACTTTAAGTGGACAGTAGGATGAGCAACGTAAGAATATCGGGAGAGACTTCTGCAAAGAATTATCTCTTCCATCACCATGCAATTGGTAAATCACTGCCTTATAATTTCTGAGACTTCAGTAATTTTGGCTTTCTAGCCTTTCCCTCTATTGTAGTCTTGCGTAATTTCTTCTACTTGGCCAAGAACATTTAAGAACTTTCACTGTCAGTTCATCTTCCTTGTGTTTTGTTGGACAACAGTATTTCATCTGCCTACGTATTTAGACAGTGTTTCACTACCTGCAGTATCCCAACTCCTTGCCAAATGCATATATAACTGAAATTAATCACTGTTTGATATTATAGCATTTTAATTGAATTGTAAGCGTGCACATTGATGCAAACATTTGCAAAGCAAACCGAGAACAGCTACAAACAAAATTTCAGAGAACCAAACTTGTCTGTTCCATTCTAATAAAAGAGAAGTCACTAGCTACAAAAATCTCCTTCACACAAAAGCAGAAACTATTAACAAAAATCAGATATCCTCACTATAATCTTAATTTTCTGGAGGCATTGTGGGTATTCCTCTTGCTCTCACAAGCAATACACTTGTATCAGGTGCAAACCGCAAGAGAATCTGCAGGTTTTGAGCAGGTTAGGGTAAAGACACTCAAGTGCTCTTGTGACCATTTCCCCCAGCTTCTCATTTCTTGAGAACATGCCTGTTTTACAACACGGAGTGATCAACAACAGGGGAAGCAAGTAAAGCAAGTACAGCTCTGTGACTGATTTTTTAAATTAAAACTCCTCCTGCAGACACTATAACTTTCTGGTAAATAGGTTTGCTTGGACAAAATGTGTTAATAGGGGAAAGTTTTTGGAATTTTTATTTTAAAAAATAAAATCTACCATATGTTAGAGCTATGCCCTATTATGCTTTAAATTCTTAATAATACTTTAGCAGTAACTAATAAAGTGGAGATGGTAATCTTAAGAAGCTTCGCCTGTATGATTTCTCAGCAGGAACGTCCTCAGACTTAGAGTAGCCAAAATCAGATTTTCAGAAAACTATGATCCAAAACTGTTAAATTACCTCCTTTCTATACCAACATTCAGCCTAGATGTTTGCGCATTTCTGTTTTGATGATAATACACTTTTTCTATCACTCATACCTTCCAATCTGTACTGAAAAGCAGACAAATTAGCTAAATATTACACTTAAAAATTAAGGTTATGCTATTCTGTGCTGCCTTAGATCTTTGATTTTATCTGTCAGTATCTCAGAGGTTTTATAGGCATGAATTCTCTTCTTTTTTTTTTTTTTCCTCCTCTCTTTTAGTAACAGCCATAAACAAAAGCCAAACACACTTCCCTCAGCTTATAACCTGGGAAACTCAAATACTTGGCAGGGGTGGCAGCAGTCCTTTCTTAGTTTATCCTGTTGCTTCAGAAATTCAAATCCTTGAACTTATTATTGTCTTGATTAAACAAAAATGGACAGAAGGCAAATATGAATTTTTTCCTTTTATTTTTTTCCCTATAATAAAAAAAACAGAAGTACTCAGTGGCTATATAATCTTTTGATGAAAGATCTTATTTCAATTTTCAGAGCACTTTAACTTCCAAATTCCAAAATAAAAAGCAAATCTTGTACAAGAAAAACTGTAAATAACCCTGCATGAGGAAATGTACTGGAAAGGAACATTTTGACCCCAAAACACTTTGCTGCAATGTAATTGCAAAGCAAAGCCACCTGATTTTTTTAAATGAAAAATATCCCAGACAGCATACAGAATAATTACAAGGCACTTACAAGGCTTTCTGTGATGTAAATATAATCTCATAAACCCATAAAACACTTTAAAAAAAACCCCCTACAATTATAGAAAATAATAATCTCCAAATACCAACATTTTAAACAAATGTTAATATCTGCCGGATTTTCAGAGCTTGTATTGCATACTACTACTTACTCCTAAATCAGACAGTTTCTTTGCAAGATTTGTTTACTTGGATGGTACAGTGCCTACAGCTACCATATCATGGAACTGTTTCTTTAAACAAGAAATATGCAAGATCTCACACAGCCTTTTTGATCTTGCAAATGTCAGACTTCAGGGCTGTTTGTTGTATCATCCTACAATTATAATTTATTTGAGGTTTTCATATCGTTTATCAGGTATACAACAGAAAACCAATCATAATTATGTTCTCGACAGCACTATCTAGACATTGTGTTGCTCTAACTACTGCTTTTATTGTCTGTAAAACCGCAATTCTTCCAAAAATTTGTAACATCATTTGCCAGCTTCCTTAACTGGAACACAACAAACGTGCCAGCTCCAAGTGCTTCTAACTCCTACTACCATTAAAGCCAGTAAGCATTCTAACTATGTCTGCATGGCCTTAACTTTGCCAAGAAATGAACACTGCTTCAACAATAATTATAAAAATATAAAAATGAAGTTTTAAGCAAATTTCTTCTAAGAGAAGCCAAAAAGAAGAATTTAACAAAGTCAATACACTTTGTAATTTAGCCTGCAAGTTGAATTTAATATATTCTTATTGAAGAATACTTTAACTTTCCATTCTGATTTAGCCCTATAGTGAATACCAGGCCATAAATCAGAAGACTCAGTCCAAAAATAAGCACAATATAAGAACAGTGTATCCTGTGTTCTTGGCAGTGTCGACCCTGAGGACACGCTTTCACTGCAGCTACCCAAGGCTCCTATTTGGCTGCTGCCCTTTCTTACCCATAAATAAAAAAATTTTTCCTTTCATATTTAAAAGGACTGTAAGCCTAAGGCTAAACATTGCTGTTACTTGACCTCCCACATAATTTTCCCAATGAACTTACAAGGAGACAAACTTTCCCCACAATGTACTGTGAAAAAAAAAAAGTAAGGTAACTTTGATATTCCCCCTCCTCCCAAAAAAAGAAGAGAGATGTATTTCCAGAAGAACCAATGATACACACAGGATCACACTGAAGACATGATAATTCAATTACATCTCTGCAATGTAATAATGAAGACACAGGACTGGCAGTTACTTCTACAAGGCATGGCTCCACCTTCCTCCCTGCAGGTGGAGAAGCTAGCTCCCAGCACCCTGGTGTCTCCCATACCTTTCTCCACCACAACCTTCAGCTGAAGCTCTCCACTCCCTCTCTCACAGAGCACCACAGCTTGCACTTGTCAGAGGGTAATTATTATTCTAGTTCAGCTTATGAGGCAGCTTCAGAAAACAGGTGGAGAACTGACAGGAAAGCAAAAAGCAATGAATTTGTGGGAATAAGCAACAAACTTTTAACTGGCACTCACCACCAAAAATCCTGAACCCAGACTTATGGCAAGCTGTACCCCAAATCAAGCCTGCACTGCAAACATACTGTCAGATGGTGACTGTAGGAGTTACACAAAATCCCTCTCTCCAATTTTGCAAGCTTTTAACTATTTTTTAGTTTAAAATTCAAGACAAAGCACCAATGAGAAATCAGAAGGAACAGGTTCACAAAATGAACAGCAGAAAAGTCTTCATGAGAGAAAGTTTCCTACAGCCTTGAGAGCTGAGGCATATTGCTCCCCTCTGGCAGCAGTAAAGGGAAAGGGCTAGGTTCGAGTCCTGTGATCCAGAATCTGTACTTCCTTTTATACATGATGGGCCCGATTCCTTTAATCTTATTCACACTGAACACTACTACTATTTTTCCAGGGGCTGTTCATAAACCAAAGACAGAGGTATTGAAGACTCAATAGATAGCAGAGACGCAAAAGCTACCTTTCAAAATGTGAACTGCCTGTGAGTTGAAAAATTCAAGCACAAGGATTTTTCCCTTAAAGATAGTCCAGACAATAGCTTTGATAATTATTAATTGTATCTTTCATGTGGAAGCGAACTCTGAAAGCTAAACAGCAATTTAGACATAAAAATTAAGTATTCCACTCCAGATAAGATCTTACTAGAAGGGGATCGGTTGACTTCTCACTATAATTTTTTTCTCTTTAGCTAAGCCAGCCAAAACCCTCTTAGTGTTTCCACTGAGCATTTTATAAAAATAAAACAGTCTGTTATCAGCATAGTAATGATTTCAAAACAAATCACACCACTAATCATCCTCCTTACGTCAGGAAAACTTCCTGCTGTAGACATACAATTAATGACATCAGAAGTTCTACTCAAGATGCAGTGAAAGATGTTTCATGTGGGGTTACTCTGTGCAGTGCAGCACGGGCACATACCCACAGGGCAATGCAAACAAGGTAGTGGGAAAAGTAGAAGCATCTGTCTTAACATAGTGCTCTGCCCCAGATAATTAATCCTGCTGAAACCATCTCCCTTCTACAGGATGTCCACACCAGGAAACACATTTCAGAAAGGGGTATGAACAAGGGAATTAAGAGGGTTTAAAACCTCTGCTATGAAATGGGTCCCATATACACAGCAGGGCTGGGGGTGAGATGGGTGGTGTTAATGAAGAGATCTTACTTACCTTTATATCTTGTTCAGGATTTTTCACTTCCATAGTAAAATAAGATATAATTTACAACATAGAATATTTTCTAAAACTGTAAGTGACTGGTTTTGGGTTGTTTGGTTTGTGAGTTTTTTGAGGTGTTTTTTGCTTTAATGATGTCAATCTTAGACTAGTATTCTGCACTACACCTTTTGAGAATTCACAGATTTCTGGAGAGTGTCTGAGGAGATTTTATTTTGTTCACCAAGTAACCCCAAACTGTAAAAACTATGCTGTTTCTCCAAAGTAGATTTGCTCTCTAGCACTTAAAAAGAAGTAATTGTTCAGGTTCTTCAATTCCAGTCAAGGAACAAATCATATAGAATCCAAAATAAACACACATTCTAAAAGCTAAGCATACACACTAACTTCTCAACATACCTTGCAAGCACCCTAACAATTCTTATTTTCTACTGTTGGCAGCAAACGAACTATCTTTCTGTGTGACTGTTGTAACTTGCTCTGTAATTTTGTGCCAAAACCAGAAACATGGTAATGACATTGAATAGGTAATTAGTAACTATTAAAACAGTATACAAACTAGGGCGTAGTCAAGGTGCTAGCATCTGTCTAAGCCACCTGGAGGGATTTGGCTTCCTAACAAAGCATGAAGGATGGTGGTTCCTCTGTAAAAGATTTTATAAATCACTCGGACGGGCTATCAAAGGTTAAAACAAACCAGAATTTCATGTTAAATCCTATCACATGAAAAATGTGAAGTAGGAGAAAAATTTCACAGCTTTACAGCCCCTTAATAATAATAATTAAAAAAAGCCCATCAAATTCCTCACACAACAAAACATAACATAACACAATTCATTATGGATGGAGTTTCAAGGAAAACAGGTTTGGGGGCTTGATTTGGTTTTTTAAATGTCAGGTATTTGAGTTACTCTGTAGACTTCTCCAGTTTCAAGTGGCATGGGAAGACTAGGTAAATACAGTATTTGTGCGTGTCTGATGGAATACACAAAGCTTTGCTTTTCTGGGAAACAGCAGCCAACCCAGACCCAGAGCCATCACCTTTTTTTCACTCCCTGCTACCAGCAACTGCTGCAAGAACAGGAATTCCACTTTATTCCTCCTCGACAGCTAATGACATTTTCTTTGTGCCTCCCCTACTCAAACAAGGAAGAGAGAGAGGGAGAGATGATAAATCCTTGTGAGCATACTCCACATTTATGTATGTTAGAGGTGGTAATTGTCATGTTCCAAGAGGATTAATACGGTATTGGTAATTTAGTAAACTCTACCATGGGTCAAGTCTTCGAAAATTGTTCTAGTAATGTTTGGTACAAGAACTTGTTCATGCTGGAGAATCTTTCTGTGCTTCAAAGAAATTTAGGGACACAATATTGCTCAAGGAGTAACAGTGAATCAAAATACAATGATTTTTTTTTGGTCAGGTGATGATAAACCCAGGCATAGCACTGCAGTTTTTCCACCAGTGTAACCCCTGCGCTACATTAGAACAAGATCAAATAAACCAGCAATTCAGGCCTTCCCATTTTTAAATCTCTAAATTCAAAAGATGTAAAAAAATTGAGGAGAGAGCTTCATTGGGTATGGTACAAGGGGAGATCAGCCCTGCAGAAAATGGTACTGTTTTCAAAGCCTAGCAGTAAAGTTGCAACACCAAGACAAAGATGTCCTTATATTCTAGCTACCACTGCAAAAAGAAACATAAAAAAAGTGCTAATAGAAAGTTATCACATGTTTGGAAAGCTGAAGAGATTGAAGGGGTACAACAATCTAAACAGGCAACATCTCCAGAGAAGCATGCTTCAATGACATACGAACAAACCCTGCAGAAATCTCTGGAAAAAGTCAGGACTCATTAGCCCACATAAATTTTTTAGCACTCCAGCCCCCTGCACAGCAGTTTTTACAGTTTGTTTTGAATTCATTAGAGCCCAGAAATCATTCTAAAATTTACCTGAACAATCACAGCTACTGGTCTCTCACAAACTGTTTCATTTTCTGGCCCATCTCTTATTTTAACATAGTGCAAGTAATTATTCCAAAGAGTATCTATCTAATACATATTGAGCTAAAGATACCAATCAATCCCTTAACGGTTAACATAGCAACACATCTGTGCTTGCACTTAAGCTACCACAGTCGATAACACCAAGGCCATTCTAATACAGCAGAGATAAATACACCAACATAGATACTAGGGACTAGCTCTGAAGTACCTCAGCACTTCCCAGAGATACTGAATACCCTCATGTCTTCTCAAGGATAGACAGAACGTTAAACAACCCAAAAGTATTTAACATACACACTCAAGATACCAAAGTATCTGCTTGCCAACTCAGAAGAACAAAATTCTACTATTTTCAGTTGTTCCCAGCTGCATTCTGTATCCTACTACCTGAAGAGCAAGAACCCAGCCAACACATCCTTACCTAAAAGACTCTGTTGTTGTGTTTGTGAAGTCCAATAAATGTCTGCACTTCTAATACAGCTAACCCTGGACATCAGCCAGTGCATTAAAAAAAACAACCCAAACTTCCACTTAGGCTAAAGGAGAAACAGCTTTCTCCAACTGCCCACCTGCTTTCCACTGAGTATCAGTTCTTAATTATCAGTCTCAGCTGTGACAGCAAGAGAGGTGCTTTCCTTGAGCTATGCCAGGGGGTCATAAGAGCCCACAGCTGGGAAGGAAAACTGGAAAGAACAGTAGAAATGGTGTTACTGAGTTGTCTGGTTAATGGATTGTCTCCATTAAAGATAAGGAGTCTTTGGCAATAGTAGTGTTAAAGCCTGTATGGTGTGAGGTGCCTGTTCTAAGTAAGAATTCCACTTTGTATTCATTCTTCTTGCTACAGGTGTTCTTAGCCCTCCCTACCACATAATACTCGATGCCAGAACTATCAAAGGCAGCTACTGAGGGTTTAATGTATCCTAAAAATATGAAAATGTATTGATACCTCTGCCAAAACTACAGCTACCGTAAATCTGCTATGGATGTTAAATAGTGAATATCTTTTACACTAGGTTTCCTGCTAAAAATGGAGTGTAATTAGTGACAGTAAAGTTACCAGCTATGGAAAAGCAAATAAGACAGGCTTAGGTACCTACAGAATTATGCACAGAAGGAAAACAGCCTTTGCTATATCAGGATTTAAAACATGGGTGAAAAATAGATGCAAAAATTTCTCTTCTAAATTGATAATCTAAATCAAGACTACCCCCATGTACAGATTATGTACTGATTAAATGTAATACATAGAAAAGAGGCAGAGTGCTGTCAGTTTGACAAGAAAACTTCAGGAATGCTGAGACTGAAACTGGTCCAGCCTGCCTCCTACTCATCATAGGTATGTCTAATTCTATCAGAATAAACTGATTGCTTCTGAAGATCAGTCTGCATGAGGTACTACAATGCTGAAAAACCAATGCTGGAAAAATGCTGCTTGTGGCACCAATTACAAAATCTTAGTTACCTGATAGAGAGAGTTACAGAAATATCTTAAATCAGAATTTCAGAAAAAAAGTGATTCTCAGAATGATACTAACAATTTCCAGTTCACTCTTCTTCATGTAAGTTCTTTCCTCAGTCCAGCTAAGAGAAAAACAAACCAGCTTTGGGTGTGCAGTAAGGTAAAGGGATAGTCTGACTTAAGAAGCTAGCGTAACGCTTTTATTTTGTGCCAAATCCTTAAGGGCTTCTTTAAAATTCATCAACAGACAAAAAGCTACAAAAAGAAAGGTGACATGAGTTCAAACTGAAAACCCCTTTCTCCACTATCTCCACAGAGTTATTTTCTTCTCGTTGCCAAATATGTTATCATTCAAGGCAACCATATAGCATTAGATGCACTGTAACACCACAGCAAGAAACAAGTGTGCATTTGCTTCTCGGACAAATCCTTTTGTTTCTTTCATTTGAGTTACAGAGCTTAATGAGCCTCAAAGAGATAGCATCAGTGCAAGATGACAAATCTCAAAGCTTTGAACTACAGTCTGAAAACTAACTAGTGTAAAGCAATTCTCTGGTCTCTGCAAATTCTGTGGGAAACCCTGCTGTTTGAGGGAAGAGGAACTGTGAAAACAGTTACCGGAGAGTCTTCAAGGAAGGGAGTGACCAAGGCTTTTTTTTTTGTTCTCTGCTAGCTTATAGAGCTCAGGGATGCTGACTGACTATAAAAGCAGGCTGAGGATCACAGTCAACTTTGTTGTTAATTATGATAGGAACTAAAGGATAAGCAGGAATATCATCAAGATCCCCTTCTTCCCTTGTCACAAGCGTGGTTTACTTTACTCAAAAGTTTCAAAGATGCAGCTGAATTTTTCTACAAGAGCATTATTTCATTTCATAGGTAGATTTTCATCACAGCATATTTTAAATAAAGACATGCAGCTTTTTTTGCCACCAGAAAATGACAAAGAGGTACAAAATGATTCTGATCATACAAGGTAAGAAGTCAGTAGTCCAGACAGCTTACGCAATTTTCCTAGGGTTGCACAAAACACCATCAGAGAAAGGATCAGACCATGAGTCCTATTCCTGTTTCCTGCCCTACCTGCAATGTTTGCTGCCTACAATATTAATGATAAATGTCAGTTATGAAACACATTATCTTCTTTGGCAGATGGCAGATGTACAGGGATCCTTCTCTAACCAGCTGCGATGTAAACAGTAGGTCTACTTGAAACAACTTTAATGTCATTTCAAATGGGCATTATACTTCTTCAACAGTGCAGAAATGTTTGTAGAAATACAGTACTTGATTTCTGAGCACCCTGACAGGTATAGAATGAGATGTGTTGATAGCCTGTTGATATGCAAGACTTGCAGATATTTTCCAAAGTCACGGTAGCTGGGATCCCATATGGCACAGACTATATTAGACACGAAAGCTTTTGCCAAAATACGCTGATGTAATGGAATGCCAGCAGCTGAGCTGTATCACCTAGTACAAACCTGTGAGAAAAATAAACTGCGATACTGGTTTTTTTTCCTAACCAGTTTCAGACCACGGTGTGATGATGTCTGCTAGAAAAAGAAATCCATGCCAGTTCAGCTGATTGTCAGAAACTCTCCTCATACATTAAGACTGTAATACCAGTTTTTGTATTACTTCCCATGCTTCAGAGCCATGACACATGGAAAGCAAATGATTTAGCATACACTAAGGATAACATGCTTAGACAGTGACAAGTAATGTTATGAGGAAACAAGCTCTTTTTCTTTTAATGTGGCTCTGAGTAAAGCCCAGCAGATTTTTCTCTCCTCTTCTTCAACAGGAAAGTTTCTTACTTGCTGCTGCCCACACACTTAAGGAGTGGAGGGATTCAGAAGACTAAAGGCCCCTGCTGGGACTGACTCAGGCTGTGTATACAAAAAGCATCTGCTAGGGAATACCTGTGCCCCTGCTCTGCCTTTCTCCTGCGCTCTCCTTTTGTGAGGTCCTTCTCACCCCTACTCATTTTCTATAAGGCATATTTTAAATCGGAAAATTTGTCGTTCTTCATTAAACTAATAAGACTAAAATGGAAATGTAGTCAGAGAAGTGTTTCTATGAAAATAGTACATTCCCACCATAAACTTCTGGTCTCTTGCATTTAGCCTTATCTATTTACATAGCTCCTTTGTCTCATGTATCATTAACAGAACTGTTAATTAGTGTCTCAAGTCTGCAAGTGGTTGTAAAGCAATTTCTGTGACTACATTCTGCCTGATGTATCACAACCTTGACTCCAAGTAATTAGAACAAGCTTGCAGAGCTGATAGTTAAAAACTTTCACATGAGAATTGTAACCTGAAATCAACATGCTGTGTTGACAGATGGCCTTTAAAAAAGTTGCTTTTCTAAAACAGAATCTGGACTATCACACATTTACAAAATGAAAAGGAATGGTTCACTGGGTACTTATCCTAGAACAAGGCCATGAGTCACAAAAGTACTGCAAAAGGTATATGCATACAAATAAGCAACAACGCATCAGTTAACTGCTGTTTTTATTGCATGGGCCTCATAAAAATAATCATATCCAAGAGCACAGAGGGTTTTTTTGGTAGATGTTCATAGAACTACGCTATCTCTTCTGAAGTATTTAAAACTTAGGGTAAACTTATGATGAGAATTAAAAATTCTGCCTTAACATTTAGAGGAACACATAGCAGTTTTACTGGTTACACATGCTTTTCCAGAATGTCAAGAATACATAGCAACATCTATTCTGTAATCTATCCATCTGTTTTTTAAAAGGTAATTGATTCCTGTCTTGGAAAACATTTACAGGCTGCAAAGTATTTGACAGAAGCTATTAAACATCAGGGCAGATGTGTCCTTCTCAATTCGTAAGACCGCAGACCAGGGCTCACTTGCTTTTCTGTGTCTAACACAAAGAAAGAGTCCCACAGCTGAACAGTGCATGATATAAATACATGCTTTAGGGCAATACAAAGCATACAACTTCTCCTATCCACATCAGCAGATGATTTATTGCTGATTGAAAGGAAACACCATCCAAGACATATGGATGTTCCATGAAAAATGTGCTTCTCAAAAATAATGTTTCATATTTGTTTCAGATTTTTCACTCTTTAACTCAATAATTTAAGATTAGGCACAAGTCAATATGATTAACAAAAGAAGGAAGGAAAAAGGGCAGCTGGATATGGCATATTGGCCAGAAATTGTTTATAGGGGAAAGAAATAAAGGAGATAGGTTGGCAATGGACAAGGACCTAGGAGCAAGAATATTCTTGATAGTAGGGAGATGGATGGACAGATGGAAGACAGATGGACACAGAGACAGGTGAAAAATTAAGACAGAAAGAAGGGAGCAGGAGAGGGATCAGTAAGGCATGGAAGCAGAAAAACAAGTGAAAAAGTGAGAAAATCAATGCAGCTTTGTGACTCAAGCCAAGAGTGGGGGTATGGCAAATAGACAATAAAGGAACCTGTAAGCTGGCACAGAAGCAGTGCATTGATGTGAAGTAGGAGCTGAACGGGACTCAAAGCTGAGAAGAAACCTAGAGCTGAAGGCCCAGCAGGTCAGTTAATCAAAGAGCCATCGTCAGCAGAGTTAACACTAGTCAGAAGAAAAGGCTAAGCAACAGAAGAAAGTGTCAGATGCTGATAGCATGGAGGTGGTAAAGGATTTAGGAAAGAGGTAGTGAGTGTGCAATGCTGATGGGAGTAAGGACAGCTACTGAGACCCTAGAGAAGCGATGCTTCACTAAACCAGGGGTGAAGAGAAACTTCTATGCATAATGAAAAAGGAGATCCTCTGTGCTGATTGACCAAATGCAAAAGCACAACTAGAGTCTGTAGACAAAGGCAAAAAATTGAAAAAAGGACAAATGGCATTTAGCTTGGAGACATGTAAGATAAGACACAACCTTTTTTAATTAAGCATGAGCATTCTCTTTTCCTTTTCCTGAGACTGACAAACACCAATGTTACAGCTAATCTAGGCCCTGTCATACATCTGGTCAGTCTTGTGAAGTGAATCTATGCTATCACATTACTCCATTTAAGGTTAAACAGAGAAAATGAAACGTCCAGTAAAATAAAATGACCTTAAGTCTTGGTCTGTCTGATTATTACAGGTTCTATTGTTTTATAATAAAACATGAGCAGAGTAGCTATGTACTTAAGGGTAGAACCACAGTACCAATCACAGAAATATTTCACAAGAAATTTGAAATTAATACAGGCATTTCCTCAAAGCAATATGTATGTTCATAAACATGCATGTGTCTGCTTTGTCACTTTGCTTCTCTAGCAGCTACAAACAGCAGCATAGTTCAAAAATTCACTTTTCTGGCATGCAAACAAAAGTTCATGTCTTAACATGTAGAATTCCAACTTTCAGAAAATAAATTTATGATTAATCTGAAAATACATGCACAAGATACGCATCTATATTAAATCAGCTATGCTTATATTAGAAAGATTTACCTGAACAATTTAATTAAAATGCTGATTTATATGGAATTTCCCCAAAAATCAGTCAATAGGAATGAGAAACATCTAAAGTAGTAGCTTCTGTTCACTTAGACTTCTGAGATCACTGCACTAAGGCAGCACAGAGGGGAATGGTTACTGTCTACATGAAATTTAATTTTTCCTATGTAACATATGGTAGAACATACCTTTGGCTTTATGCTTTTCTGTGCCTACCTGTATTTCAGATGGGCTTCTATTTATATTACAAAAACATACAGGTCCATCTAACTATTTGTATATTTGTCAGCTTAAAAAAATGCAGACCAGGACTGTCTCTTTCTCTGTGATTAGAAAGAAGTAGCATACGCTGAGTCTTACTACCCCACCTGAGCAGCATATAGAACAGTAGGCAAACCAGCATGCTACCTAAATAAATAAGGTTGTTTAAAGATAAAAGCAGTCAGAAATCTTTCTAGCATTTTCTCAGCTTCAAAATAAATACTGCCTGGTGATCTCACATTTCCAGTTGTCCTTGCTCCATCAGGGAAGGCAAACCAGGCATCGAGAGTGATAACACAGCAGGGAGGACAGTGACCTCACTGACATGGTGTACAGTCCCCCACTGCCCAAACAAGAACAGCAAAGCAGATCCGGTGGTGATAACAGAGTTGGGCAAGAGTCCAGACTGCAAGACAAGTGTGTAGCAACGAGGCAAGTGCTCATTCATTCAAGCCAGAAAGCCAAGGCCCTGAGTTTAAATGCACCTCCTAGGTCAGTGGGCAGAGTTGTAAGGCTGAAGACCCCTGGTGAGGCTTCTCACAGCTCTTTCTCACAACTGGACTGTCTCTCAGCAGTCTGATGAAAGGTCACACCTGCTGACTTCAAACACAGGCATCTAGACACTTGGGATGGTGAAAAGAGGTTGCAGAAGAAAATTACGAAGATGGATTCTTACTGGCTGCTTAGGGCAGTCAGAGCCTGTCAGAGCCCTGATAGTGTTCAACTGAATAACCGCTCTTAAGAGTGTAACTTGAGGGATGTGAAAACTTGGAAGGGTTATGCCCAACATCTGAAGAGTTGTATATCCAGTGCAGATGAAGCTGCAGTCTTGGGGGACAGAAATAGAAAGCCACTCAAAAAATAAACCCTGGATTTCATTACCCTGGGCCCCAAATACCAAACTACTGCACTTGTAACTCTTCAGCCCTGCACTCATAACTCTTCAGCCCTGCACTCAGTAACACAATCCAGAATGATGCCCCATCTCTGTGCATAAATAGCAGTTTGTACCACGTGTGCCTGACAGAAGCATTTGCTCCCTCAGGCAAGTTTTACTCCTCTTTTTATGCTTATGAATGTAACACTTTGTATATAATCTTCAAAGCTTCTCAAAAACTTCAACTCTAAAAAAAATCACAGCACAGTATTATTCCCATTCCACCGATCAGGAAGTTGAAAAAGTCCATGGACTTTATGTTTGCATGCATCAGAAAAAAAAAAGCCCTGATCCTGGTCTTCTGATTAAATTCTAAATCAGTTCAGAATCTATATAGACTAAACTTCTCAAAAATGTAAAAAGAAAGAATATAGCAGGAAATTCCTAATCATTGTCAGTTATGTCTCTGAATTTCATCAGGAGACTTCCACTTCCAGTGCTAGTTTTAATAAAGCTGCAATTAGATACTTAGTTTCATTAAAAATTTGTTTAGCGTTATCTTTAAAACTTTTTAGAGGAATTAGGAAGTCATTGAAATAGCCCCAAGCAGGATTCAAATTACTGCATGTACATTTTTTCAGTTACTGTGCAAGCAGAATGCTATCCTGGACAGCCTTCAATGTCTTCCAGGTCCTTACTACAGCATTGAATATTGGCACAGTGCATTTAATTGTATTTTAGCTTTTCTTCCATCATGGCAAGCTGTTAGTCTTTGCCAACACCAACTTCAGTGATAGCTAGGACATAATGTTGTTTGGAACTGAATTAAGATGCACATAACATTCATATAAGGATTTTCCTGCTAGTTCTTTGACATGATTGCAGCTTTCCCCCAAATTAGACTTGTAAACCACCGATATTCATATGGAATCAATAGCTTCTATAATAGGTACATCTCTCAAATATTTATTACAGTATAAAAATATTGCCTCTTTGCAATGGCTTAGTATATAAAATTGGGGATGAAATCATATTCTTTTCTTAAAATATTTCATCTTGTCAGAAGTGTCTTGAACAGATAAGGGATGTTAAACAGGGAATTAATCTCTAATTCCAGAAAAACAGTGTTAGAGCAAAATTAAATATAGTATTGGACAAAAAGATCATCAAATATCACATCAAAAAGCTACAAAGAAGTTTAAAATTATTCTTTGTGTTGAAGATTTCAGTAGTTAAAAGGTATTTTCAGGATTTAATGATTCAGCCAGCACACTAGGTTGGACTTTAAGACATTATGATTACTTGCTTTGGAAAGGAAAAATAGTCTTCATAGTGGGACAAATGAAGAAAAATGAAAAAGAAATTACTATGCAGAATTGTGAGACTTATCAAAACTAAAACCCCTAAGTGCATGAAAAGAAATAAGGAGGAAAAAGGTAAGGAGGATGAAAAGTTTTGAATATATATATGAAGCTTTTGAATATATATACTCTCACCTGATTTACATTGAGAGAAATTATCGTATTTGATTTCATAAAATCATTCAATCATAAAATGTTTTGGATTGGAAGAGACTTTAAAGCTCATCTGGTTCCAACCACCTGCCATGGGCAGGGACACCTTCCATTAGATCAGGTTGCTCAAAGCCTCATCCAAACTTGGCCTTTAACACTGCTGGGGATGGGGCAGCCACAACTGTAAAGAATTCATAGTAAAGAATTTCTTCCTAATGTCTAATCTAAATCTATTCTTGTTCAGTTTAAAACCATTACCCCTTATCATATTCCTACCTGCCCTTGTAAAAAGTCCCCCTCCAGATTTCTTGTAGGCCCCCTTTGGGTACTGGAAGCTGCTCTGAGGTCTCCATGGAACCTTCTCTTCTCTAGGCTGAAACAGCACAACTCTCTGTCACCATAGCAGAGGTGCACCTGCCCTTGGAGCATCTTCATGGCCTCATCTGGACTTGTTCCTTCTTGTGTTGTTGCCCCCAGAGCTGAACACAGTACTCGAGGTGGAATCTCACCAGAGTGGAGTAAAGGGGGAGAATTCCCTCCCTTGAACTGTCGGTCACGCTCCTTTTTATGCAACCCAGCATACAGGCATGTTGCTGGGTCACACTGAGCATCTCATCAGCCTGCCTCTGAAGTCCTTCTTCCAAGGGCTGCTCTCAATCCATTCTCCACTCAGCCTGTATTTGTGCTTAGGATTGCCCTAACTCAGGTGCAGCACTTTGTACTTGGCTTTGTTGAACTTCATGAGGTTTGCACCTCTCCAGCCCACCCAGGTCCCTCTGGAACCCATCCCTTCCCTCCAGTGTGTTGACCACACCACACAGCTTGGTGCTGTCGGCAAACTTGCTGAGGGTTCATCAATCCCACTGTTCATGTCACCGACAAAGATCTTGAACAATGCTGGTTCCAACACTGACCCATGAGGAACACCACTCATCACTGGTCTCTACTTGGGCATCAAGCTGTTGAACACAACTCTGCATGTGACAATCCAGCCAATTCCTTATCCACTGAGTGGTCCATCAGTCAAATTTATGCCTCTCCAATTTAGACAATTTATTTAAATTGTATTTTAAAAGATCAACAGAAAGAAAAAGATACTGATATTTTTACTTAATTTTTCTACAATGCAGGAGTTAGTTACAAATGCAGAAATTTAGTTACAAAAAGTAATTAAAATTAAATTTTTGGTGGTAGCTTTTTTTCTTAAATATTTGCCTTATTTTACCGATAATCTTTTCTGTTTAAAGTACTTTTTTTTCCACTCTTAAAATTAGATCTAGCCAGTCCTACTCTAAACTTGTTATGGAAGTTTCAGTTGAAATAAAAAATTGTCAATTAAAAAGAGCTTTTAAACTCCCAGAGTGTGAAGAAAGAATACTTTCACTACCTGTAGATACCTTGCAATGCAAAAAACTTCTAAGAAAAGTATTTAGTGAACTTTATTAGAAGTAAGGTACAATTCAGTGCACTGTATGTACTATAAAATGATCACACACTTGGCAGATATTGCATAAGATTTCCTAAGCTAATCTAAAGTTTCCAGCTCTTGATAGCCAGGATAATTTTATTATTTTATTGGTTCAACCTACTGTGTGTGAAAAATGTTGCTGGTTATTCCTAGAGTTCTTTGACTAAAAAAAAAATAGCTCAAAAAGACAGGATAGCAAACAAGATTACTAGTAAATTTTTTAATATTACAAATACGTCACACTTGTTTGCAGGACACCTGAAAAGAGTTTGGAGCCCAATGAAAGGACAAGCTTTTGTGCCTAAAAGACACAAAACCACTGCTGTGCCTTTATGCTTTCTCTAAACATCTTCTGAAGTGACAAATGTGAATAAAAATGAAGGCTATATTCTTACCTTCTATTCCTCTTTCCAAGATAATTTATATTTTCTTTATATACAGTTCTAAAGCAGTGTTTCTCCCAAAGGATGAAACACTGCTAGCTTCCATTTGACTCTTTTATTCATTCAATACTTACTCTATATCTTCATATCCATTGCATAAAGCATATTTGTATCATTAGATGTATTGAACATAGCAGCTTTACAAATATTCAGTGAAAAAATTAAAAACTCACTGAGCATTATAACAGGGCTTTTTTTTTATTTTTTTAAACATCTGTAACAGATTATATGCAGAAAGCCTCTCACCAGGGAACCCAGAAGAGGCCTTGTGGTGTTTCCACGCCCAGTCAATTAAAGGATTACTACTATTAAAAAATAAGTCTTTCTTTGGGACTACAGATTTAAGTGTATTATCTGAAATTGGTAGGGATCATCTTTGCTTGTAAAATGCCAGTAAGCTTACTGACATCAAGTTTTGAGCTAGGCATCTTTGAGACCAACACGAAAAATCTGAGAGGCTTCTATATAATAAGTTTCTATTGGTGCAGGAATGTAGCTCCTATATTTTTATTCACCTTTGGTAGATAGGACCAGTTATCAGCAAATCCCTTCTATTTTCTCTTTAATTACTAAGAACTGTGTCCAAACTGAAAAATGTATCTCATTTGTCGTATCTAAGACAATTTTCTTAAAGAGGATTTGTTGGGATATCAAAACTATGCGCAGCTCAAAATACTTCTTTTTTTTCTCAGTTTTAATTTTACATAAATCCAGTAGTGCCACTAATTAAATGTCAACAAAGGGTCCACTGGTTTTGTATTATGGAAATGCTTTGGTAGATAGAAGCCAATGGGTTGACATAAAATAAATCAGGCATGTTAAGAATAGAAAAATACTGCATGTATTACACAGTGTGTGTTAAGGCTTGCATAGCTGTTATCATCACTGAGAACTGTAGAAGGGCAGAAAATAAGTGACTATATTAGGCCAAACTTTTATATAGGAAAAATGTAAAAAAAAAGAACAGAGATACGTGCATACATGTACCTCAGGTCCAGCCTCTGACCTTAGTGACATTAACATAATCCACAATAATTCTTTTGGATTCAGTCTGATTACTGTGGCTCACAGATGGGCCAACCACAAACCAAAACTGCTAGGAAAGATGGCGCAATGTCTGAATACAGTCACCTCTGGATTAAGAGCTGTTCTAGGGCTCTCGCAAACTTAATTTACTTAAGCAGTATTGCAAAAGGCAACAAATATGGTTGGCATTTGGCCTTTAACTGTCTACTATTCATTATTTCCTCACAAAGGTCAGAACTGAGGCTTTATCATAGAATCATAGAAACATTTTATACCTAAAAACAGCTTCAAGCAAAACATCTGGGGGAAAAGAGCTCCAGACACTAATTCTGCAAGCTTTATCTGAATGAGTCTCCTGCACTGCCTCTGGATTTCACTAACTTGAGCAGAGACACTCTGCAATAGTTGTCCTAAAGCTACCACCATGGTATTAAGAAAGTAAGGGAAACTCAAAACAAAGCAACACATACTAACATAAATAGATACACTTTGGCCAATGAAATCATACTTCAAGTTATTATTCACACAACATATCTCTCAAACAAAACCAGTAGTTGACAGGATCAAAAGTAGCTGTGGTCTAGAAGTGCCTGTATTTTGAAAAGAAAAGGAAAAAAAAAGACCAGATGGATGCAGCAAAGTACTTAAGCAGCTTACTTTACAGCAATACTACATTCTTACTTGACCAACAACTACTGGATTAGTTATGAGTCCTGCCATGGCAGGTGGCACCTGTGGTTTTGACTGTCAAAGGAAACATATTTAAATATACCTAAAAAAACTTGAATAAAATAAAGAAGCCAATTACAAAGACTGAGACATATTTAGAGACGCCCTTGAAATAATATTACCAATACAGAACTACAAAAATGTGATATACGTAGGCTTAACACTATTAAGAAGTAGAATGATGTGATCAGAAGGGCACTGATTTTATATGCAGAGATTAAAAATATATCTCAGTGTTTATTATCATATTACATTCCTTGCAGAACATATTTTGTCTTCCTAAATCCCATGACAGGGTCTTATAATAAGAGAATCTCCTACTTTTACTAAAAGGACAATTTTGAAAGTTTTTCACCCACAAATCAAACTCTCATTTACATAACTTATGAATCTGCACAGGCAAAGTTCAGCAGTTGAGAAAGCACCTGCAATACCATACTATTACCTTCATCTAATCTAGGCTAAGCTCTAAGCAAATGTCTCAGTTTTTCTCAGCAACCCCTTTTGTGCAGTCAGAGCAACAAATCAGGTCATGATGACAAGTATACTAACTTTGACCAGGCCACGTGAAACACTCTGATCACCACTCAACTTTGTTTACTAATTAGCTCTCTTATTGCATAAGTTACACATATACAATCTCTTTTTCTTGGTTAATAGATTTGTTTACAAGAACCTGAAAATTCATCTGAAAAAAAAAAAAAAAATTAAAAAGAACCCAACTAGACTTTATCTTCTTCTGATTATATAAAATCAACCAAGAATCAGTCTGTTAATGGAAAACAGTCTTGAGTTAAGCAATACAAAAGCTACCTCTGCTCCATCTCATGAAACTCATTATGCCACGCACACTAAAGTAATCTCTGGGACAAAATGAAATTTAGTGCATATGGTCACTGTTGGCTTCTAGACATCAGGTAAGATGCCTCAGGGTAAGAAACACATTTCCCACAACATTGCCGCAAGCATTTTTAGAAAGAGGATGGAATGAAACGTCCCATTTAGAAAGAAACAATGTGTTTATAACCTTGTGTTTAAATGACCTACAAGTGTGGTTTCTACTGCTTCTATCCAATTTTTTTCATATTCCTGGCAAAAAATCAATCTAAAATGATTTCTAACTTCTCTACTTCATCCCCTGCAAAGTACAGTGCCCACTTTATCTGAAAAATTAGCTTACCATTAGGTCTGTGGCAAAGTCCCTCACAGATGGTCTTTCCTTATCTTTTCAATGCCTTAATTGGATTTTTATTTTGAAGTACTAAAACTTAATAAAGGTCCATTTCACAAGACATCCCTCTTGCATTTATCATACTGTCTACAAATGGAGTCTTCAATCCCAAATATTCTTTAAGGAATGTTTCTTTAAATATGCTAAATTTATACCTAAACACTTTCTAATGAAGTTTTGCACAGTCTCAGGATACAATAAAAACTTTGCAGATTTCAAATACTGCATTTGTTAATGATTATGGACATGGAATGTCTATGTTCATATAGAAAGCCTTTACCCACTATTTTTTATTGCCGTGTTTTCCCTACTTCCTACTTTTTTTACAAGCCTACACTAATTCTTGGTCCAATACTTACCTGTGTATTTTAATTTCAGATGACTTTCCCACAGGCCTTTTCGCAATTACAAGTTCCCAGAAATCACTGACATATAGTACTGTTATACATTTGCAAATTAAACACATTAAAATTTGCTGACTTTGAAATTCTGCTTTTTCTTCCCCTCAGCCACAGTAGTGATTAACCATGATATTCTAAACTTAGCTTCTATGATTATCTTGTCCAGGCTAAACAGAAATTTTAACTAAATTACTTAAGGGATGTTCAATACAATTCACTCTTCAAAATGAAATCAAAAGTGAAAGCCAAGATTTACTGCATCTGGAAAAGAGTTTCTTGGATTATGCTATCATTGATTAAAAAGAAATAAGTACTTACAAAGTTGCCCTTGCCCTCTTTTGGAAATTTACTTGTACTAGTTCAATACATTACTATTTTGCGGTAGCTTATAGTTCATTTGCTTCTAATAAAGATACCACTGTTTTCTGTAATAATGTAATCTCCTTCATGATCCCTAAGAGTCCTTGCCCATGGCTGCCTTCTCCCAGCTTGGAACAAAGATAATAAGAAATCTTTCTCAGCTATCTAAGGCTACAAATGACTTCTTCCCAGAAGTCTCCCATATTATCACTTCCAAAGCTGTGTAACATACTAAATACTAATAGGATTAACTTGGTATCAACTGTAACATGAACTAATGAACACATAATGAAGTAGCTCAAAGCCACTGCGATACGTAAGTAGGTAACTGTAATTAAGTTTCCTTTCCACTAGCTTATCACCCAGATATTTTGCCTCTTACAAAATTGTGCAATTTCACAGGCAGGCAGAAACTGGAGTGAAGGACCTAGAAAATTGTGAAAATAGTAAATTATGTAAAAACAATATAAGCTGCTTATACTTTGTTGGAAATACCATTAGTTGGCTATCTGCGAGAAATCTGTAGAGTGACTTTTGACAAGGTCCTGTAGTGACAGAACAAGGGGGAATGGCTTTAAGCTGAAAGAGGAGAGATTTAGATTAGCTCTTAGGAAAAAATTCTTCATGATCAGGGTGGTGAGGCCCTAGCGCAGGTTGCCCAGAGAAGCTGTGGCTGCCCCATCCCTGGCAGCGTTCAAGGCCAGGCTGGATGGGGCTTGGAGCAACCTGGTCTAGTGGAAGCTGTCCATGCCCATGACAGGTGGTTGGAACCAGATGAACTTTAAGGTCCCTTCCAACCCAAAACATTCTAGGATTCTATGATTCATCATTAGACATCTCTAGATACTTGCAAATATGACCCTAATTCTCACTCTCAGAAGAGATTGATACCAGAATCCACAAAAGGGCTTTGATATTTTTCCATTCAATACTGCAGTGCCTAACTGTGAGTGTCCTGTGACATAATGGAAATTGGTGCCATAAGGCAGGCACCTAGGACCTGCAAAAAATGCCTGGGCAAAGTGAAGTGCCTTACAAAGAGATCATCAAGGACAGAAAGTAAAGTGAAAAACTTAATTCTGACAGTCATTAGAAAAATCATTGGAGGAGATAACTTGACAGTTCATATCCAGCTCCATCACTAGTTTACTTGTGTCAGAAATTAAAATCCTCTCAGCATCAGGAACCTGAGCCAAGTCATAATTCACAGTTACAAAACTCAAAACAAAACCCAACCAGAGGAAGGCAAGCATGCAGCACATCAGCCTCAAAAGTCACCGCCCTTTGTGCTGGCAGAGAGAACTTACCAGGATGTAATGAGACAGTTTAACACTGCATTAAAATCTGCAGGGGGCTTCTCTGCCAAGCTGCGTCAGCATGCTGCTCAGGGGATCATCATGCACAGCAAACTTTTTAGCTAACTTGATATCCAAAAGAATAGATAATATTCAGAGAATGTGGGTGTCTATTGTTTTAAAACTGTGGGTAAGCAGCAGTTTTGAGGATCTCAGAGGAATCTAATGTTAGCCTGAGGTATGTAAATAGCAATGCAAATGCTTATGCTATACTGGCATGCATAAGGTAAAAGACCATAGCCATATGTGAACAAATTTAGCTGTTATTCTTAACAAACACACACACACACCCCCCCCCACACCCACCCACCCCTAAACACGTTCTTACTATCAACTTACTATCAAGAAAAGTGCATTAGATGGACTGATATGGATGAGACATTCAGTTATAACATTCTCCTGGTAAGCTTTGTACTTCAGGCATATGACTACAGTGTACTTAGTAACAATCATGTTGAGTTTAGTACTGGTTGAATTTAGTCCTACAGTGTCATTTGGTAGTAGTCAAGAATTGTACATGCTTTGTAAAGTATTACGGTAGGCAGGTACTATTATTATGTAGTCAAACTGCAGCAGGATTTAGAGGTCCTAATTAGGAAGGAACAAAAGGACAATGAAATAGCACTAAAGATTTTTAGTTAATACCATGCATTAAATAGCATAGGGGGAAACTTAAAGATAAGCGTCGTAAACACGTAAAAGTAAAGGCTGTCATTGCAGATAGCATACAGTCAGCAACTCAAGAGTGTAAGAGATGGTAAGGTGCGGCCTAAAAAGTTAAAGAAAATAATCCCACAGTACAAGAGAGGGAACAATGGAACATCAAAAGAACAAGAAAAATATTTAAAAAGATACACAAGTTGCAAGTCAGTATTTGTTAAGACTAGAATGAAGATGACTGGAGTTGTCAAGATATGAAATGATAAGGGCCTGAGTGAGAGTTCTGGTCATGTGAATGGAGAACAACGGCTGAATCAGACTGAGATTAAGTAGGAAGAAGTAAATCTAAGTAAAATGCAATGAAATGAAGTCTAGCGTGGAATAGCATGTATGATTGTGTACGTCCTGATAGCCTGGCATTTAAGGTAACAACATTTTAGACTGGGTTCTTGTTTTGCTGGTACTTTCAGCCTCCTAACTAGATACCTTTGACAAAGCCAGGCTGAGAATATAAATGATGTGCTGGAAGGAGGCTAGGCAGCTGGTTCTGCAGACACAAGGCATACATCCCCAGGTGTTTCCTAAGAAAGTACTTTGATATTACAGTCCTCGTACAAATATAGCCTTCATATTTTCCTTTTCGTTCTTGAAGTCCTTCTTGTGTTGCTGACAAAAATACGTTCACAACTGTGCTGACGGAGACAGTGCTACATTGCAATTTTCCTCTCCAAATTCTGACAAACCCATGATTTAAAGTGTGTAGACACTCATCTGATACATCTTGGCATTTCATTCAAGAAAGGATACATCAATATTCTCTCACTTTAGAACCATTCTGTAAAAACTTGTCCTAATTTTGGAGTCAAAGAAAGACCTTCTGCCAAAATATTGATCCTCATAGAGGATCTTGTGTTCCCACCTACGCACCAGTCATTTCCAGATCTATCAGTTAAAACAAAGGCAAGAAAAGTGGTCAGAAAAGGACTGTACAGAATAAATAAAACACTTCATTTACTATAAGTCTTTTTTCTAATGCTAACACACAAGACTTCTGGCATGATATCCATGAAATCTTTACAATCAACTTAAAGATTAAAAAAAATTACAAGTTCTTTTCCTTCAGCAAGTAGCTTTATATTCTATGCAACTAAAAAAGCTTAATATTTATTAAAAAAATTAAAAGATTTTTAGAAAACAATTAGCCGGCATTTAATTTTCAAAAGTCTATTCTATCTCCTTATCTGACTAGAAAGCAGTGTACAATTCAAAAAGTACTTTAATTCGTGTCACTCCTAAAATGACTCAATGTTGTCCCTTCGATTAACTGTTTCACAAGAACATGTTGAGAATTGAAGGAATTAAAACCTTAAAGTTAAAAAAAGAACTCACTGCAGATTGTCTGTTCATTACAGACTACACTATTCTGAAAGAAGTCATCTTTGGCATTTTTTCTAAACAAAACCATCACATTTGTAAAATATGATTGAGGTTGAATGAATCAGGGTCAACTTTTCACCATACTCCCCTGCATTAAGAAACGTGAAGGTAAGTACATACTCTCTTTGCATCTTTACTAAATACGGTCCCAAACTCAAGTTTTGAGATTACTTTCATACATAACATCATTACAGAAACTATGCAACCATTGTATTGAATAATGTGATAATTTGCTGGCCTCTGAAGGAGCGGGGGTTAAGTTTGGCAATCATAAAGCATACTGTTAATGAGAAATTAGAGGTTGTGAAATTTATAAAAATATGATAAACCCCAAACTCTTATTCATCAGCTGCATCAGCTGGACAGTAGCAGAAAGATATATTTTTAAAGTAAAAGGCAGGTTGCAGCACATTCTAAGTCAAGAATCTCTGGAACAGTTGCACAATCCAGTTATACAGCAAACAATCATGAGAAAATAAAAATAGAATAAATACATAAATCCACTTCAGCAGAAACTGACTGGCACTTTAATTTTATTTTGTTTAAATGTTTCCTTCCTGAAATTAATAGCTCCACATATGAAAACATAATGCACAAAAAATAAAGGAAAAAGGCACACCTTCATTAAACTAGTCAAGATTATTTTATGCCAATTCATCTAACTTTTTAAAATCTGAATTTTACTCATTCCTCAAAATTTTGAACAAAGATAAACCCAAAATTTCAAACTGCCAAACAATCTGACAGTGGGAATTTGGAAGTTGCAGCATAAACCAGAGCTACCGGCAGTAGCTACCATCAGTAAACTGCATTGATGTTATACTGGCAGACTAAGCTATTTTTTGTCATTATGACACACAATGGAATTAACATCATGTTGAACACACAAAATCCTCAGCACTTTCATCTAATCACTAAAGAGACAGACTCCCAAGGACTGCAACATTTTTCAGTAGCTGCCTCTTACTGACAGAAACAAGCATGTAAACTGAGAAGTAGCTCTGATACAACTCAGATACACTGTATGAGAACAGCATTTAATTTAATCTGCAGACAATTACCGGTAAAGCTGCTCTGTGTGTTGGGTTTAATTCCTGGGCTGTGAAGTCATGAAATGGTGCTCAGCAGAGCAGAAAGGTGAATGGCATCCTGTTAAGTGAAAGCAAAGAGGCCATTTTACGTATGGCTCTATAAGCTGGCTAAAGCGGGGGCCTGTGTCTCAAACAAAGAACACTGCTTCACAGCCACATTCCCACCCAACTAGCCGAAATCACAAGCTGTAAAGTAACTCAACACAATGGTTAAGCCTCTGACTGGTGGCTTGAAGCAAATTTTTTGTCAGATTCTATCTGCGGACGTAATTAGTTGCTTGCCAGAGAATTTCCTGGCACAGCTGATAGCCTAACACTTTTACAAATGACACGTATTTCTACCCATTGGGAAAGGGGTTCCAAAATAGTTTACTGTCAGAAGCCATTAAATTAAGGATATAAATGATTGAAGAGAAAGTGTTGCTTGGAGGTATCAAGAGCCCACTGGATACCTGCCACTTCTGGGATGCTCAAAAGGGAGTTAACTTTCAGAACGAAAAAAAGAGGAAGTAGAACTGTTAACTATTTACATGTACATTACATGCCATTTATCAAGATTGCTCTAAGCCCTGAATTTGCAAAATGATGTGGTGGCATTGAGCCATGCTAGGTACCTAGAAAACCCTAGTGACTTTTCTTAGCTTACAGAGATAGGAAAAGGGGCGCCTTCATTGCAACAAGTATGTTTGAAACAAAGCACAAGTCAAGTAGTGCTTTTTAATTTTAGGCTTGCGTGCACGTAAAACCTGAGAATGTGGCAAAACATACTGTTACATTTCAAGAACATTGGTGATCGAAGTTTTGGGCAGCGCACAGACAGGGCAGAGGGGAGTTTTGCCACCACTGATGCTGCAGTAGGCCCTATGCCATTCACAGGGGCAGAATAGCAGATCTGTGCTGCTCTCATTTTTATGATGGTTAGCGTGCTGAGACAAACTTTCCATAGAAGTTGCCTAAAAACCTACCAATTCTTGTGAAATAAGACCACACCAGTAACTCCCAATCAGTTTCAGAACCTGCATTTGTCATTAAAATTGCGTACTTAATAATCACACATGTAAACCACTATAAAACTGCACAGCTGTTATGACTGCTAAATGGGACATCTATTTGTGATGCCAGCTATAACCATGTGATACAGTAAAATTTAGTAACCATATCAGCAGCGGATAAATCCATTCAAATGAAAAGGGGAAAAAGACAGTAAACCAAGAAAGAAAATAAGATATAAACAGATTTCAAGCATAAAATATATAAATAATTACAATGGCAAAACACGAATGATTTTATTATGATTCATATTTTTAATTTTCTGTAAAAAAAAATTTGGAATAATACCTTTCTAGTGAAATGTTTTAAAATAATCCCAGATAAAGTATTTTTCAGTAAATATTACTAATCAGGAATATGTGTGACAATATTCAAGATCTGACTAATTCTCGTTTACTGACACTGAATCACCGTATCTCATAGTAATGATACTACTGTCAGACTTAGAAAATCTGCTGCCTTTAAAAGGACTGCATCTGGCAGTGGAGTCAGATGGAAAGGCCAACCACAAACTCCTGATTTCACAAACCCAATGAAAAAGCCGCTATTCATTTTTCTTGAGATAAAATCAAATATTAAACAGTTGCACATGAAAACACACACACTTCAGCATAACAAAATTTCATACAAAATGCTTACATTCAGAAACCATTAAAAGCAAAGATTTCCCTCCAGTCATTAGAGTAGAAAGACTTGACCATTCCCAGAGTGAAAAAAAAATCTTATTATCACAGATTACAATCTTTCAAGATAAAATATAAAAACTAAAATGTAAATAAAATAACTTTTTAAAATGCAAATTATCAACTTTGTATCAAATTACCACAAAGCAAAAGTAACGTTATTAATTTTCAAACCATATTTGAATGAGTAAAATTGGAGATGAAGAAGTATCTTCGGCAGTTTGGAATCCATCATCCATACAACACACAAGCCATACTAAAAGCAATGATTATATTTTACTTTTTTAAGAGTAGATATCAATTGGAATAAAAATGCTAGATTACTCAGATAAAGATTTAATCATAAGAAATTAATGAAATTATTTATCTTCATTAAAACATTTTAGAAAAACTATTTCTTATTTATAGGACAAATTATTTACATATAATATAATATAATATAGTGTATATATTACATAATTGAGTTCCAGTTTTTCTTTTTTTCATAGGCTTCAACAGAATGCTTAAATATTACTATAAGTATTAATAGATTTACAGGGAATAGTCTAAATAACTGAAAAGTATTATACCACTATTATATAGTTCAAGAATCCCCCAAGTCAGATGATAACACAATCTGATTCTATTGTTTTACTCCTAGTTTGAATGCCTATACTTTAAAAGATTAAGAACTGCCTAAAAGAACAACCTGAACACAGTTACATGAAGCTTAATTCTTCAAATACTAGTAGGCTGGATTTTCACAACAAATTGAGTGACTTAGCAGCAAAAATCTCCACCATTAATGAGGTAAGTTTGATTGGAAGGGTAGAAAATTTCTATACAATTTCATACAATTCTACTATTTCATAAAACTTAGAAATGAAATTAAATTCTAACCTCCTGTCTCTGTATAAAACACAAAGATCTCATAGTATTTCAGTTTATCAGTCTCAAAACAGGCTATACCATCAAGACAGTGATGCTGGACAACTTTCTAAGTACTATCATTTTTTCCCAGTAAAGGTAGTGTGCATGTACACACACACAAGCCCAGGCGTAGTCTGCATCAAAAAGAAAGGGAACAGAAGAAATTAATGACTATAACGTTAGAGCACAAAAATGAGAAGGCTGAAAGGAAATGAAGATGGAAAATAATTATTCAGCACTCGAGAAATTAATATACAATGCTATAGTGCCAGTTACAGATACATTTCAGCATTGCTGTGCAGCGTTTGAAAACAAAGTAACTAGCTAGTATTCAGGTGGACAGAGGTCAAAATTAAGATATACTGCTAGCAAGCAGTTAGCATAAATATTATTTACAGAAACAACTAGATTAAAACCAAAAAGATGTAGTGTCTATTGTTTACAAAAAGAACAACAGTTCATAGTTTTTCAAAATTGAAATCAACATTTCAAGTATTTAGATACTGTTCTGAAACTGAGCACAATAACCAGATTGCAAGGTCGAAAGATACTTCATCAGAGAACAAACGACAGGGTTAGTCAAGCTGCCAATCCTTTTCCCTAAAGCAGGAATATCTCATGTAAGGCAACATTCTCCCTACAAGCTTTCATTTATCTCATGCAAGGTTCCGTTTGTCATTTTCCATTTTGTTATCTGGCTTCAGGCAGTATCCCACACAAGCTGAAGCAACAGCAGAAGAATGAATGACAAAGTAGAATTGACCAACTTAAATTTCACCTTATTTTCCATAAATAATAGAAAGTGCATCTCAACAGAATAGCCCCATTTTAGGTTGACATCTCAATATTTCACCCTATTCATAAGCTCTAGAACAGTGGAAACTGATGTCCTTGCCCAGAAATGGACAAATACTACAAAGCAGAGGAGAGAGCAGGTACTAATAATGAAAGGCTGGGGGGAAGGCAGCAAGAATGGAGAAAGCTGAAGCAAAAGCTAAATGAGGAAGGAAACAGAGTGAACTCCCTTCCTATGCCTTAGCAGACCATCAGAATTCTCCATCCTGGACTTCATCTCCTTCATGCAAACTACAGTGGAAACTCCAAAAACCCCTGTGGTTTGGTTTTATTGGTTTTTTTTGGGGGAGGGTTTTTTTGTTGTTTCTATGCTTGCTTGTTTGGGTTTTGTTTGGTTGGTTTTTTGTGAGTTTGGTTTTGTGTTTTGTTGTTTTTTTTTTTCTTGGTGCGGTTTCTGTTTGTTGGGTTTTTTCCCCAGCTGGTAAAGCACTGCTAGTTGGGCACGATCCTTTCCTTGTGTTTCCTAACACACATCACAATATCATTTCCCTGCAAAAGCTATATATTCGCTCCCGAACACACACAAAACCAGAGCTGCCCTAAACCAGAAAACCTCTAAGCAGTTTACCCCTCAAAAATGCCAGCTTGGGAAGCAGAATATCTGATCTCAGATGGAGAGGAGGTGTGGATGAGTAGAAAATGTGTGAGATGATACTTCAAAATGATACTGGGCAAAATTACAGATAGTTATGAACAAAGGATGACAGAAGGTGACATTCTGAAACACCTAAAGGTTTAACAATTCATTTAAACTCTTAGGAAATGTCACAAGTGAGAAGCCGAACAAGGCATCTGGCCTTTTAAAAGCAAGGCTAAGTACTATCCACAAAATTAAGATAAAAATAAACTCCCACTTCATGTCAAAAATGTAAGACTTGAAGAAGCAAAGTATGAAATTACATAGATTCATTGATACACATTTTTTATTAAGGTTCAGAATAAGATAAGTATGTTTTATAACACCAAGGGAACAAACTATTGCTTTCAGAAATAGTAGAAATATACAGGCAGAATTTAAACATGCTAGAAGTTCTAGAACCAGGTGATACAATAATATTGATCTCTAGCAGTAGGATATCCATTTGTTTTCAAGATACAAGAATAAAGAATCCTATTACAGAAACACTCTCATCTTCCAAAAGAAGCAAATAATTGACATTTTCATGTGGCAAAGGACAAATCAGCTACTGTCTGTTGTTCATGTCTTTAAATGACCATTTGAGAAGTCACTTAAGGAAATTCAAGAAGAAAAATTCACTCTAAAGATGACTTGTATTAGGTTTGATGTGGTATACAACAAAACCACTGCATTTGAGAATAGACCCTGCAATTTTCACTCATTCAAGGAGCATTTCCAGGTTAAGTTAATTTGAAAAAGTGACTGAAATTTGGCTAGGACATTGATAGTAGGTAGTAATGAAGTTTTTACCCTGGTTGAGAGACCAGGGTAGTACAAATTGTAGTACAAATCTTGGGAATTGTGAAATAAACAGGATCTCAGCAAGCTAATTTCTCTGAAGTTCATTAGTTTACAAGGCAATTTATCTGCCACAGAGAACATGAGAGGAAATGCTTGAGGCAGTTCATAATGTTTTAAAATTCCAAACAGGTAATATAAAATATGCCAGAATACAGGTGAAAGTAAGTTGAATAAATCAACCGTAATTATTCATGGCTTCAAACATTATTCATTCACTAATAATTTACATTAGAAGAACATTTTGAATTAGAATTCATGAACCAAAAAATATATTTACATAGGGGTAACTTTACTTAGTTATTATGCTACTAAAATTACAGTCAAACTGGAGGAGGCAAACTAAGGAGCAAAGAAAAATTCATATCTTTTAATTTTCTCACTAAGGAAAGAAAACCTGCTTCTTCTGAAGCAGGATATGAATCATGAACATCTAGTCTGAAATAATGAGAACCTGTCACTGCCACCAAATTTTCGAGATTAAGAAAGTAAGTTATGGAAAAAGTACTCTCATCATTCTAGGCTACATGAAGTCTAGAAAGAGCAGAAATCATCCTATTTCTCTGAAGAAGCCAAAGCTCCTAGGAAGAAACTAATTTCTCCATGTTTACTAAGGTTTTGCTCAACCTTCTTACTAGTATTCTGACAATATTGACCACATCTATCATGAGATAAGATCAAGTAATAATTCCTTTGTCACTTAATGAGTTTCCACCTCATCTGCAAGGAGTTACAGATTCTGAAAGCAGATAAATCGGAGCAGAAGTCATTGCTCAATAATTTTCTATATATAATACCTGACATGAAACACCATTTCTGTAAATCTAAGTACTGTTTCATGACACAGATGACTTGCAAAATAAGCCATGATTTTAATTGAGGGGGAAACACAAGCTTTCATAATTGCCAGTTATGGTGTGTTTTACTTACTCTCATGTAAATATATCACAAAAAACAGCCCCCACTGAATGAGACTGAAATGTAAGAATTCACTTTTGGGGCTTGATAAATTAATTTTAGCAATTTTTTACTTCAAAAAGTTTAACAATGCACTTTGTATCTAAATCTAAGACCCTTGCAATGAATACACTCACACACAAAGGCAAATACTGTTCTAGGTCTGTTGAAGAAAACGCTTTTAAAACATTAATCAGATTCAATTATCAAAATAATGTTTTCAGAAAATTATAGCCTTATCTTTGTCTGTTCATCTGAATCATCTAGCAAGTTTACACTGAGTAGTAAAGCTTGCATTTATTTGCATTTCAAACAACTAAAAATTAGCTCAAGATGCTATATTTATTTGGATCCTATATATAAATTTTAGCATGGTGTTATTTTGGACTTCAGAATACAACTCCCTTTTGAAAATTTTAAACAGGAAGTTGGAAGTTCTGACAGGTGAATTTGCCAAAGAAGGGCCTTCATACTAGAAGCATTTTTAAATTTTAGCTGGATGCTTTTGCTAAAGTGATTTCAAGTGAAAATAAACACAGGCATAGGAATAGTCTGGTTTGGGTTGCCAAATTCACAACCTGAAAGAAAGATGCCCTTTCCAAATGTTGACTTGCAAATGCAAGAATACAAGTTGCATCCATTCAGTTCAGGTTTTCCAGATTTGTCCTCTCACATAACAACACCATTAAAATAACCGGCTGGATCCTGTTGCATGGTTCTACAGGAAAATGGGCATTCTGTGCCTGCACTATATTATGGATTTTGTTTCATATCAGATAGGTGTTGGTTTTGCATCTCACAGATACAAATGTACTGTAATGGAGTTGGTATAAAAATACTATGCAACTCTCTGAGTTTATCACGTGAATTTTAAAAACAGAGGTAACATAGCATATAAAAAGTCATTTGCCCTTTGAATGACATGTCACAATGCTAGTAATATTATTATTGCTCATGAAAAAAACTAACTTTAAGGAATTAAAATTCCAAATTAGTAGAAATTATACAGTAAACCAGCAATACACTATAAAAACAGCCTATACAGATGATATAATACTGGTCCAATAAGCTCAGATGCAAAGATCTGAACTGACAACACTTTTGGAACAGAGATTCTGAAAGACCAAACTATCTTCCAGCTTGCTGAAGAGACAGCTGTTAGGTTTAGACAGCTCCCATATGATCTGCAAAGCATGTTTCATATCAAAGATTGCATTCCTGATCCACAAATTTAAACAAAAACCAAGTAATTCCCTCTTTGCTTAGACAGAGGTCAATATTTACTATTTATCATTCCTAAAATAGCACTTCTACAACATAATAGCATAATATGGCTATTATTTGCCTCCAGAAGGTTGCTTTGCTTTTGCTGTGAGCGATTTAAATACCTCCAGAATCTCTCTGCCTACTCTGTCTACAGACTATGAAGGTCAACATTTTAGCCATTTCATTTTGATAATATATTAAGCCAGCTATGTTACTCTGTAGATCTCAAGAACTTGCTTAAGCACACTTCTGCTATTTTTTAGAATAAACAGTCACTGAAAGGCTCAAAACTAATACTTGAAGATTTCTTTTACAATAAGGTTTACTACAGCAGAAGCTACTTACCATTAGCCTGAACAATTTTTATTGGAGCATTAATATTAGCACTCTTTCATTACATGTTTCAATCTAATTCATAGGAAGAAAAGCAGTAGGCCCTATTGCTAGAAAAAGCCTACAGTAATAAAGAAAAAAATGTATCAAAACAACCAATGAATCTCACTGTCTCCACAGCTGTCCTTCACTCACTCATTCCCCTCCACCCCAAGACCTGCTCTGTGACTGCCATTCCTTCTCTTTACTCAAACTCCAAACTGGGAAGAAGCTTAGCCATCATTATGAAAACAACTTCACTGGATCAACAGCTCAGTTTACCCAAAGTACATTGATCAATTTAAGTCACTCTTAGTGAATGGCCTTTAATCAGGTCCAGAAAATAAAAATAACTGATGCATTCCATTCCATCCATTCCATTAAAGTTTTCAAGAAAAATACTGATTTTAATCTGGTTTATAACTAACGTGGCTAATATTTTACTACATATTAAAAATAGATGCTTTGGTTTTAAATATTTTATTCTATACCTGACAAGGCAAAAAAATAATGACCAAACTAATTGTTTTAGAAACCATAAGAGAAACCAGGCTACAATTAAAAGGGAAAAAGAGAGCAAAAATAAACAAGATTCACAGTAACCTTTCTTACTGAAAATGACAACTCTGTTTCAAGTGTACACTGAACAGGCCGGTTAAGTGTTTGAGTTCCCCTAGCAGTGCTAGTAAAACCCAGAAAGCATTTACTTTAGAAATGGTCATTGATAGCATAGCAGCAATGACAGACCTATGTAGGAAATACATATAAGTAGTTTCTGAAATCTGAGTTTTTTATTCTAGGTGAAAACTGAACTACAATTATCACCAAATCTTTTCATAAATCAGTTCTTCACTTATCTTCATTTAACCACATAATACAAACGCCTGCAAGTCACACGCAAGCGACTACACTTAGGCAGTTCTGCCCCCTCCTGGTCTATTCAACATATGCAAGAGACATCACAAACTAATTTAAGAGTACAGAAACAACAAAACATCAAGACTGATCACAGGCTAATTTGCTGGAGGTTACAGGGCACTCAAGTACCTTACAATCACTTCTCTGGAATCTGATATATCACTCCTTAAGTGTTTATGGATAGAAAAGAATCTTCTAAACACAAGAAAAATACAAACAAGGAGAGGTTAGAACAAACAAATGTTCTTGTAGGCACCAAAGAATGAAATTCTTCCAATTTGAAATGTAAATATTCTAGTAAAAGGCTTATAAGCAACTAAGCAGGTAGTCATATATTCATATTTACAGTATGGTCAGGAGTTATGCCAAAGACTGACTTACTCCAAAACTGGAAGCAGAGTCAGAAACTCGAAGTCTCACTATCTGAAGCACACAGAGAAGGATCAGCTGTAACCTCCCTAAGAACAGTATCTATCCTTGCTTTTAAATAAAACAGTCTTTGTCTTATCTTTGTCAGGACTTTCGCTAGCATAGGCTATGATGGAAATAGAGAGAGGTATCACTTCTTTCATCTCCTGGAGAACTACAGTTTTAGAAAATGCTTTTTGCCATAAAGAGAGGTCAAGGATCTTTTCCAGGCAAATAGAAAAGCTACTGCTCTGAGTGGAGAAATTCATATTTATACATATAGATTCACAAGCTACTCACAAGTTCTACTGCAGTCAGATGTAGTACTGAACAATACTAATCACTTTAGAAGCACTCCACACTGATGCAATGAAATGTTAGAAATACTAGAATATCTTAATCAAACATTAGCATATAGTAAGTTTAGAGTTAATTCTTTTTCAAGATCCATTTAAATTCCAAAGAGATATAATTTTCCCACTCTGGAGCCAGAAGAATCAGTTTCACCATACCCTATTATAATTTATCAAGCCAATTTACAGGACTCCAGAATCATTCCATGCTAACTAATCACACATCTACCAAATACCTTACTTTTCTAACTGTTTTATTCAAGCAATTACTGAGTGGAACATTTTGAGCATCCTGTTTTTACAGGCTGCTGTTCTTACAGATATACTCAGACTGCTCTGATCTCAATAAAAATACAGTCACAGAAAAGTGGGGAAACATTTTCACCTCTTTTGTAAGTGCACTACTAGGAGAAAACTCAACAATGAAGGAAGCAGTAGCCAACAACTTTAAGACATGCAACCCTTGGTTAAAAAACACCCAAACTTTTTTTTGGGAGCAATCTAATATATCCACAGTTCTAAGAACTTTGAACCTATCAGAAACAAAATCCTGAGATCCTGGAGATGCCACTTCTTGGCATTAAATTCAACAAAACATGCTGTTAAAGTCACTGGTGGATCTGGAACAGGCTGTTAAAAAGTCCCATCAGTAAACTCTGTTCTTTGCCGCTATTATGCTTCCTTTCTAAATGCTTCATGGCATTTGCAGCATCCTGCCACAACATAGTCAGTGAGGTTCAGATACGTCAAATCCTGCTCCCTGTACTCACACCTGAACTGACTGATCTTGACATTTGCTATACATAATTATTATTGTTCCACACATGTAAGGAATCACTGCTGCCACGTAAAGCATCAAAGACATACACACATTACCCAGCAATCTACATCTGAAATATATAACAGTTACACTCTTGACCAATGGGGAGTAGTCAGCACAATTATCATGCTAGAGTTTTATTGTTCCATTTTTACAGTGACTGTTCATATCTGTACTTGGGTATGTTTATGCTCAAAAGTATTTAGATACATTGTATAATAATATATGTATCTCTTCTTATCCACTGTATCTATATAACCAGTGTGTACATTCACTCCACTGGGAGTCTGAACATTCATTAATATTCATACTACACTTTGATCATCAGTAATGTTGTGTCATTACTATTATCTATCTTTTAAATGAACAGGTATCATATGATACATGCTTTCTGGTCCATGCTCCCCATTGATACACTTCTTTCTCCTATGGCTGCACTGTTTAGACAACTACCTATTTTACAGAATTACTAGTTATTTTACCAGGGAAGCAGCTTATGCCTCTACTGATTTGGCAACTCAGCAATTTTAGTATCTCCAACTAAAAAGAAAATTGTGCAAAATAAAAGGAAAAAGGGAGTTTTTTCCTCTTCAGTTAGGAAGATTCTAGTGTATGCATTGATGCAGTAATTCTACATAGATGATGACAGAGTCTCCTTTTCTCTCCCTGGTACAGCTTTGTTCCACTATTTGGCAGGGTAATTTTCTGCAATACCTCTCAATGCTTCTACCGCTGTACAAAACCTTTTTAGTACACAAGATTTTCTCTTCCTATTAGAGACTTTTCTTCAGCTTTCTTTTATCACCCCCTCTCACCTCTCTGCCCTCAGCAACTAACTACCTGTTCTAGCCAGGGAAGATCCAGAAACCACTCCTTTATTCAGAGCTCTTCATTGCAAAAGACTAACAAAGCACAGCTACATAAGTCTGTTCTTTATAAAAATCCTCAAACTTGCTACTGCTTTAATCTTACTTAAAGAAAGCCTCTCAGAAAAACAGTTCCTTCCAGCAGCTTTCTCCTATTAAGCTTCTATAACATCTCTTATCTGCTCATAGATAGTGCAACTATCTGCATTTAATTTATTGGGAAGAACCTAGGCTTTGAGCAGAGATGAGGTCTGAAAGTCAGAAAGGCCTTCCTGTCAATCTTTTGCCAGAAAGCAATACAGCATTTTGAGATCTGAAATTCTTAGCCTGATTTGGATCTGCGCTATTCTGCAAGTCAGTGTGATTCTTACCTCCATTTTTTCCATCTTTAGCACACAGACTACTAATAAATGCTTGTCAGTGATTAATTAACAGACAGGTCTGAACCTGCATTTTTTGCGCTAAATGCACTGCCTTCAAAATCTACTGCAAATTTCAATCAAAATGAAAAGGGAGAGAAAAAAAGATCCTCCGGGTTTCTGCATCGAAACTCATCTTTACAAAATATGTGACATAGTGATAATGGTGGAAAAAGACTTGAACACTTTTTTGAGTGAATGAAAATGAACTTTAAGAGTTTTTATTGCAGTGCTTAAAACAATCTTTCATATGCATATACAGTCTGATTTTCTAATTTTATGCATTTTATAACAAAAAAAAGACATAATCACTTTGCCTTTCGGGGTTAACAGAACCCTTGTGACTACTTGTAACCATGGAAATATGAAGAGCTAGTCAGAGCCCAACATCAAACTAACAGAGGTGCTGAGAGACAGAAAATAGATATATGATGAATTTGCTACACAAGAAAGCTAGCCGAATCTGTACCAACTGCATTAAAAACATAGAAAGCAAAGTCTACAAAGCCTTTTGAACACTTAAAAGCATACAGCATTTATTCATTCAGTGGCTTCCCACTGAAAATAAAGGAAATGCCTTTAAAGGTTTGTTTTTAAAGCACTGAGCGCATCTGAACTAGTTTAAAAGCAAAGACAAAATGAGGCAGAAATAGTTACTATGTGAATAGGAACAGTAACAATATGCATGGAAAGACTAAAAAAGGCCCTGTTGAAGAAGGGTTTTCTTAAGCTAAGATTGTAGTTATGGAGATTATGCAACTAATGGCCAGTGACATCTGAGTTAGCCTGTACCAAGCATCATCAAGAATATTTTCTCATTATCTGGAGAAAGCCCCAAATTTAACGGACACAGAAATACTCAAGACCCAGCTGATGATTTACTGACCAAACTATTTGCCTTAAAATAATAAGGCATGTGCATTTTTAATTGCCTTCTCTGTGACATGCCAAACCCACAGATCATCATTTAACCAACCACACTTACAATCTTTTGGCACAGCCATCCTCAAAAAGAGACACCTTTGGAAAAAAGGAAAACATATATTCCTTGCTGTACTAGGCAACAGCAGAAGAAAAATCTTTCCAGTAAAACATTTCAATAAATTAAATCTACTTGGAAAATAGAATGATGAATATACACAGCAAAAAAATACATTTGTGCACAATACTTTGTGCGCCGACCCAAAAGAGCCAAAATGTGTCAGCATGATCAAGCAGATACTCTCTCACTCTTACAGCATTAGCATCACTAGACAAACTGATCAGAGCTCCCTCTTTGCCCATTTTCTTTTCTTTGGCAGACTTATAATTACAGAATCAGAACTCTCTTCCAGTCCCCCTTCTGGCTTCAGGAAGGCCAAGCTCACCTCCAAGACAAGCAGTATTTCTGAGGCACAGATGATGCGAATGACAAAAACATACTTCCTAAAATTAGCCCAGCACAGACTTGTATATAAGCTTAAAATCATGCAATGAAGGCATATGGATCCACAAGGCTCAACATCCCTAAGGAAAACCTGGTTTGCCCTTTCTTTTCTGTAGGCCCACAGAATTCCATATAGTATCTAAGATATGTCTGCCAGCTTTACTTTCCCAGGGACACAAAAACAATGATAGATGAATTCTACAGACTTTAATGATTAACACAATGTTCTTGTCTCTTTGTCCATTTGTCTTTTGTTTTCTATGGAAGCAAAGCACAGACTCTTAGGTCATAAATATACGGCAGATTTCGGTCAGCATGCCTGTGCTCACCAGGGCTGTAAATAGTTGAGATATCAATTTGAATACAATTCTACTGCTGGTTGTACTTGTAAAATAATATTTATAAAATGCCTTAGATAGGATGCTCGGAATCCCAGACACTGAGTTATAACTCAACACATGATTAGGACTAATAGTATGCCAAAAATTAAGAGATTTTTCTCTGCCTGTGTTAGCTGAGTGAAATGCACATTCACCATTTCTCACATGTATGATCTGTTTCACCATACTACTAATCTGTTTTCCCCATTTGCCACAATTTTATTTCAAGTCTTCATGAAATTTTTGATCTAGGATCAGGTTAACACCATGAAAAATAAAGATATCATCAGGACAATGTGTTCTAGCAATTTGTCATCTTACTTGAATCTTCAGTTTCAGAGCTGGCTCGCGTACCTCTGCAGATCTCTTTCTTAAAGGTATATTAATTACATTAATTATTTTAAATTTCATTATTAAGTCTATGGAAATCACCAAATTCCATATTAAACCACAACATTTTAACCAAGATGAAATTTGAAGAAATCCCATTGTTTCATTCTTGAAATGAACTGTAGAGATAAAATACTATCCATTATGGGCTTTCAACAAAATGGTGGTTTCCAAGTTCCTAAAGTTCGGGGCGTTTTAAATTGGAATGGGTTCCTATGCTGCTTAAACACTTTCAAAAAATATTACCTTTCTATCTACTTTGCTGGTGCAGTATCTGGCATACTAGAACCCACTCCAAATAAGAGTTACTACTGCGCTATGCCAATTCCTGCAATAGCAGTAGTATCTTAAAAATATTACACAATTTATTACAAAATCCAAATGGATTCCATAGGGTTACATGAGATGCAACTTACAGCAGAATGTATTTCTAGTGTTCCAAGAGAACCTCGGCTACACTTCATATTCCGGTTTTGTATATGATGAATTATTATTTTCTTTTAGCATTTGGGAACTCACTGATTCACTATTCATGAGAAATACCAAATACAAGAGGTAGAAATATTTAAACAGAGGCCACATAACAGAAGTCTGGGGTTTTTTTCATTAGTGGCAAAACCTTCATATTGGCTAGTTAATATAATTACTGATTATCCTAAATTGTTATTTGTGGCATTTTAGCCTTTTATCTTCTGAACCTCAAGCTTGTACCTAATATCACAAACAAAAAGGCAACATGAAAAAAGAATTAGGTGTACCACAACAAAACCCTGGCACAAAAAGCACGACAACAATTTGCATTTTTATCTCGTATTCCAGTGGAGGATCGTGAGAGACTTTAAAAACATTTAAAAGGGTGCTTTGAAGCAATGCCCAAAGTAAAGTAATATTGGTCCCATCTAACTACAAGTAAAAAAAAGGTCAGAGAACCAGATTCAGAAATGTTTAAGTAATTCGCTTTGAAAAGAAAGTCTGTGGATCTCTTCTGTTTCCAAGGCATGAGACCACCATACAACTTCTAGCAGTTGCTACCCATGCTAATGGGTAGCAAATATTTGTTTATTAAATAGGTATGTCCTACTAAAAATACAAGAGGAGCCTAATTGTGCATTGACAAGCTACGAACACTGGCAATCTTTTGGCTCTTTTTGCGTGCATTTCATTACCCACTAGTAACGACCTGCATACTTATAGATACTGTCTATGGCTTGAACAACAGTTTTGCATCCAGTTCTCAATACAACATATAACAACCTGAAAGAAACATGCAAGAACCTTTCCTTCTTTCACCACAGACCAGATCTAAAGATCACTTAGGGGAGTCTTTCAATTACTTAATGGGATGTAGATCAGATTTCTAAAAAGCAGATATTCAAGTTCTGATTTCAGTAACGTGTATGCTGCAATGAATATCTTCTATGTTCAGTAATCCTTTCATGCTTGGGATTTATACATGCAGTATATCTTTTTTTTTTTCTTCACAAATTTTGTAGTCATGTAACCAATAGCTGATATTAAACCATAAACAATACTAGAGAACTGTAATTCAAAATCTGGAGTAAAAGGAGCCTAATGAAACTGTATTGTTAGTGGTTATATTATAGTTAAGTAAAATTATAATAGGGATGATATAGGTCTTAATTATGACAGGCTTAGCATTTTCCAAGACAAAATTAAAAGAGCTATGTAGGAAAAACTGCACAGTACTTTATTCCATCAACGTAATTAAAACACAATGTAAGGATTATGGGAGCAAACCAAAAGAATATCAAAATAGTTGGCTACCCCAAGCTGTACTTCCAACTTGGAGTCTGAATTAATTAAAAGATCAAGTCTAAAATAACAGTAGAAAACCACACACCTAAAAGGATGATTACTCTCCTAAAAAGTCAGAGAAGACTTCTAGCATAGAATTTCTTTTTATAGAAGGAAAAGAGTCATAGGTATCATACCAACTTTGACACAGAGGCAGACAAAGCTTGGTTCAGCTCTCTGACAGAAACAGCCTGCAGGAGGAGCATCTGAACAACCACCAAGTAGGACTTTATTTTGTTGGGTGTTGCAAGTTTGTCTGTCATTAAGTTGTTAAGAGACCCCTTTAATTTCATGCATTGCTTCTCAATCTCTGGTACATATGTTGACCCATAGGACACCTGAAGAAGATAAACCTTTCAAATAAATACAGAAAATTTCTCACTCATCTAAGCAAGCAAAGAAATGCTGGATGGAAATAAACATAATAAATAAATAGGTAGAGTATCTTAAATTCTATTAGCATTATGTGAAAATCACTGAAGTAATACTTGACAAGAAGCACAACTGAGCATAGGCATTTTTTAACAAAAAGCATGGCAGGTTTTTGTTTGTTTATTAAAATGTACTGATTAACATATCCTCAAGAAACCTGTTGCACTCAGAGCAAGCCATAACCATCTGCTTAGACTGTGCCACCTGCACTGCCCTTGGCCCATGAGACAGACTCCTGGCTCCTGATTTATCTGACAACAATGAACATTTCAGTCATGCTCCCTCCACTCACTTCATGTTCAAGCTGCATTTTCACACCTTCAAGAAACTTCATCAGGGCTGCCCTAAGAACAGGATGAATATCATCCAGACTAGTCCTCCTTTTCCTGTCTCTGCTTGTCTCCAAACACATGTGTATGGATGAGTGGGTAGGCCTATGCTATGTCGAAGATGAACAGCATATCAGGTCACTTTAATGATCTTTCTGATCCCACAGTGTTGAAGAATATCTTTTTGCTCTTCATGCTGCCTGAGAAATAGTGGGTTTGTTTCAGAAGTTAAGAGAAAAACATAACTGCTCACAAAAATAGAAAAGTAATTTATATTAGTAGAAATCATTCTATAAAGGCACTAATTACCAGGTTTGTGGCCACCTATGGAAATATGAACATCAGATGGATATCACAGAAGTGCAATATGCAATAATAGCTAAAATTTATGCCACTCCCAGTGACATGCACATAATTAATAATCAGATTTCTGAAGTCACTAAAGTGGGTGTGGAGAGGGTGGGACCTGTATCAGATGTGGTAGTGTTGCTTCAAGTATAAATTTACTGCAGTGCAACAAGGTCAGGACTCACAACAAACTTCATTTCATGCGACTTGCAGACTTAGAAGCACATACAACACATAGTAAAAGCAAGATGAAGGTGGAACTCTGGGCTCTGTCTTCAACATCAGTCAGTCCAGATTGTTTTGGGGCTGTAGTTCAGGCAGCTGCAGGAGAAACAACTGGCCAATGCAAGTCCAGCATGAATGACTGCGTGAATGCAATATGAGACACATGATTCAGAACCTCCTGGCTATTGCTAATGGTGAAGAAGTGCAGACTAAAGTCCCCCTGTTTTCCTTTATTAAATCCCTCCCATTAAAACTCAAGAGATTGTAGCAACAGTCCTGGTGAGAATTCATTTAGTATGACACTGGTGCTTAAGATTTTAACAACCAAGGTCAGCTAAACATACAAAACACAATGGATGCCAGTTCACTCATGAGTGAAATAAAATCTGCAAAGTAGCTTTCCACATTTCCTAGCCAAGTTTTGCTGCTAAGAGTCAAATTACCCTTACAGCACCTAAACTCCCAGCTCCAGTTCCCACTCTTCACATACTCTAGTGCATATCTCCTGAGCATGCAGGTTAGTGAGGACATCAGGGCTCAAGGACTGGTGCGGACCAGGGACGGTCTATGAAGATGTGGCAAGACAAGGAAAAGCGTTGCAAGCTGGCTGGACAGGTAGCTCCATTTCATGTTGTGTACAAGTGTCCAAAGCGAGCCATACCTCAACAGCGCCTATACTTTGTTTTGTCTTCTCATCAGTCTTTTCCCAAGCATCTTCAGGAAGTCTTTAGCTCTGTCAAGGCTATTTTGTCATTTGTTGAGAACTGACTGGGATTTAAAATCCACGAAGATGGACAAAACTTTCCTCTTAGCATGAATAGATAGATTAAGTCCTAGGACTTTATGGCAACATGAAAACTACTTGGTAATTGCTATATTTTGGGATTAGGTTGCAACTTGGCATCCATTTCATGCTTACACAATGTAAATATTTCCAAGTGAATCCAAATCATATATGTAGCTTATCTTGGTACATAATTAATTAACACACACTGTCTTTTCTGTGATTTGTGCTAGTCAGTGGGATTTATCCCCAACATATGCTACTAGGATTCCTTTTTGTTGCCTTTTTCAGTCACTGAAACGGCACATCCATTTTATGACATATGCTGTATATATATATCTTTTGATCACACCACAGCAAATCGTTACTGCGGTCTAACTTCAATGTTGTAGACATGCTGCCCTTTTTATTAACATAAAATTGACAGAAAATGTACATGGGAAAAGACAACACACTAAGATGGAATATGAGTGACTGAGCACAATTAGGAGAATAGATTTTACAGGATTATGCTAAGTATCCTGTAGATTGCAAAGATGTCAGCTAAAACTAATGTACCAGCTGCTGTCCAAATAGATCACAAAAGTCCCCATGCTGTGCAGGGCTTAAAATAGAGCAGCTGATGAGTAAGATGATATCTCTTATATAAACTTCACATTTCATGCACTGAGACTTTTCACTGTCAAATATTCCTGGGTTTGTTATTTTCCATGAAAAATCCAAAGCAGAACAAAAGCACCAAATTCTTCAACTTTTCAGGCTTTAAAATGCAGCTGTTATTTTCATGCCACACAAAAACTCCCTCCTGGTCTGCTTTGTGATTCATATGTTTGGCTGATTAACATTCCTGGAACTCAGAACAAGAGGGAAACCTTCCCTAAGTACTTCCTGTCTTTCTACATGTACTAATAACAAGGAGTCCTCCCACCTTTCCCATATACAACATGCCAGGCACAGCTATTGGCTGATATTCCCATAAGCCTCAGAAACAGTCTGCTTTTGCCCTGTTTTTAAATAGCATGCATTTTCTCTAGGAAAAAAAAAAATATTGTTTGTCTAACATTAATATGTATTGAAGCAACATTAATAGACTACTAAACTAATTGTCTGCTGACAATGGAGAAATTATAGCTCACTGAACACAGAAGATTAATTACTCTTTCTCTTTAAAAGACGGTTCTTGTCTATAGTTAAATTTGTAAAGCGTGTTAACTTAAAACACTGTAAAGAGTACTGAAACATGTAATGTCGAGGAAAACTACACTATGTCATGTGCTTAACCTTGCAGGCTTACTCCAAATGCCTAATGGAATTAGCACGAAGTCAATGCTGAATTTTGACTGTGTAAGAATTAAGTAAAAACTCCACAATAAGGTCTAGTATATTCAAAAGATGAAATGCCAAAAAATAAAATCACTGTCCCACTGTCTTATTACAGTTTGTCAATCTGGAAATCCTAAAAGAATGAATTCAAATTATGCCATCCTCTACTAAAGCCATGGATTGTTAAGCCTTTATTAAAGTTATCAGCACTAACTGCAAATAGAAACAAGCCCCTAGTGTTTAAATATTTCATTGCTTCTTTTCAGAATACATGCTGTAAGCATCATGTTTTCCTTGTATTTAGAATACAGCTAATGTTTTGTGTAACTGATACGAAAAAATCACCAGAAGTGCTGAGTGGCTTACCAAACTCTTTAGAAGGCTGCTAGTGAGGTGCTCCACTTCTAATTGTGGCTTTGCATCTGCCTTAGTATGTGGGTGTAGGCCTGGTCAACTCATTTAATCTTCTGGCCTGTTTTTCCAATCTGTAAAAGGGAGAATATTATACTTATTTAATTAGTACAGTCTGTGGCTGATAATGATTCAAAAAAAACCCCAAACTCTTCAAATATTTAATTGACATTTAAAATTCCAGCGATTCCTTTCTGTTCAACTGATTTTGCTTCTTATTTACCCCGTAAAGTAGATGAAGGCTGGTTGAAAAGCTTTCTCTGTTCATTTCATTACCAAAAGGAAAAGCCTTCTCGTTCCTTTTCTTCACTGATTCTTACCCTCATTTCAAGTCAAAGCTGCATAGGCACTGCCTTGCTCTGGCTGTTCTGCGAAATTTAGCTTACAGAATTGATAGATCTTGCTACCATGAAACGAAGCTTTATTCCAGTAATAAATTAAGCTTCACCCTACCACAGTGGAGTGTTGTGACCCTTTGGAAATGCAGCAACTAACGCCTAAAAGATCTTTTTTTCATTGTACCAAGAGAAAGATTATCTTTCTCATAGCACTGTTCAAGCAAAGCTACTACCACTCTTAGGAGGATGCGAGACAGGTAACGAAAAAAGAAAATAAAGAGCTATAAAGGCTATAGGCTTCCTTGCTAGTAAGAAACAGATTAGTCCTATTCAAAGATGCAATTGCCAAAGTACAATACAAAATTGTAATACCCCTTACCAAGAAAAGGCAGTAAAACTCTATCCTGAATCTTAGTACCTGCAACCAATCTTGAAATTCAGCCAGCAATTTCAGGAGTGGTTTTGGTCTAATTTGTTCCTAACAAAATGGCTTATAGATACTATTTTCTTTTTTTTTTTTTTTTTTGCAATGGGAGGGAAGAATCTCATACCAACCAACTCTAGGTTTTTGCACTCTGCATAAAAATACAGCTATTAATATAGTGTTGTATCAAAATTTCTCTAAGAATTGACACATATTTTTTTTTATCAACAAAAATGGTAACTAAAACGTTAGTGAACATTTTCATTAAATTTTAGAAAAATGCAAAAGAAAAAAAAAGTAGCAAGAAAGCCTCTAATGGAAAAATGTAATTTGAAAAGGTTGTAGCCTTTATCATTTATAATTTAAAATATTTTATTCTCTAATATTTAATTAACATATTCAAAATTTGCCATCTCTGCTTCAAGTTCAGACTTCCAGTCCCTGAAAAATCAATTACGTATATTTTTAATGAAGCAAAAACTCTCAAAGTGCTCTGACCTCCACGAAGTTTGAATCCAGATAAAGAAAGTTCTTTGTCCTGAGACTTCCATAACGATTGAAAACATACTGCAAAGAAGTACATAGAATTTGTTAACTCCCTGGTTTTAGCCTCATTTTTCTCATTAGATTTTTCTTCCTGTTTTTGTTATGCTGCCAGATATTGGATTGCAAACTCTTGTGAGTTCCTACTGAGTGTGAGAATATTAACTGGTGTTCTTAGAGACCACAGGGCTGAAATCAATGGATTGTATAAGAATCTTCTCTTTTTATTTGAAAGAAGCTTCTAGCCCTTGAAATTATGACAAAGGCTGGGAGGAAGAAGAATGGATTTTAAAGAGCTCAGAAGGAAGCAGGCATGTAAAAAAGTCAACATCTATTGCTTTATATTTGTGATTTATAATGCAATTTGGAAATATTGTGGTTGGAGGCACGTTCTTTACACAAACAAGGGCATAAAAACTTACCACTCTCAGGACTTAGAGGTTGTAATAACTCCAGAATTTGGAGAACAATTAAAAGAATGAGTAAGCAATAGTTTATTAATACAAAACTTCAGTTTTAGAGGTGTTTCAGCCAGCCACATGAGCTGTGACAGACTTTACTAAACAGGCCACCACTGTGAGGTTTTTTGCGTAAATCTGCGAACAGGCCAAGCCATAACTTCTAGTTTCTTCTGCTCTCGTAACTGGATTGAACCATGGCACCAGCTTTGTGTAATGTTGAGAAATATGGGTCAGTATGTCTCTGGGTTTATTAAAGTATAGACAGAACAAGAAATCCAAGTATTCAAGTATAAAATCTTGCTAATTTTCTGAGCTATAACTTTTCCTGCTGCAGGTAAGATCAAAGCTCATGCATCAAGAGTCAAATGCAGGAAGACACTGGATAAAAGTGTAAGACAGGCAAGTTAATATTGCATGTCTGGAAACCTATAAACAAAAAGCAGCAGTCTGAAATGCTGTAAAGCAGCTGAATACACAGGCACTAAAATAAACAGCCTATCTTGGACATATTTTGGGAGACATTAAAAAATAAAGACGCTATATACTATCTCAAAAATATTTTACAAAAACTCATGCTCCAAAGACTTAGAGATTTGTGTCCCTCTGTATCTCTGATCGGGATCATGAATCATGTTTCAGAGAAAATGCAATTAAAACATCAAAGGACTAATTTGGCAGGTTACTTCTGAACATCTGTTACTGTTCCAGAGATATATTAGAGATTGTCTGAAGGCAACCCTTGCCCAAAAGACCCACACAAACAAACAAAACCCCTATCAGTTGTTATCATTTAAGAAACCAGATTCCTTTTTGTGCTCGTAACTAGATAGCTATAATAAAATATACATATATATATAAGAAAAATCGCAGATTCTAAAGTGAAACCACTGACACATTACCTTATTATACATTAGGTAGGCTACATTTAATGAAGATCATACCTGTTACCCTTCTTGACACAAGTCAAAACCTTAAGATCAGGGAAGTGGTTACTGTAGCATTCAAATGTGAATAAGGTAGAGAAAATATCAGTTTGAACATGGGCTAGTTGTTCCAATAATCTACTAATAAAACACAGTTTTCAGTGGAATCACCAATAGCACACCGTTCTCCTGGTTTTAAACCATAATTTTAAGACAGAAATTACTCCAAATTCTGGTGTTTAAGGATGGTGTAACCACTGACGTATTGACAAAGTTAAGGAGGAAGCTGAACTCCTACTTGAGACCTAAGTTACTACCTGCTTTAAAAGAAGCATAAAATCTGAAAATTAATCAGGTCAGAGTTGATTAGATGAGGAAATGCCTTTGCTGTTGTATCAGACACACCTGTGCACAGTGCCCCGAGCACAGCACACAACAGAGCCAGTCTTTCCAGCAGGTTCCACAATTTGTGGTGTGATCCCAGGTTCAAGTGCTCCTTCAAATACTACCCTTGAAGGGAAAGTATTCTACCTTTGCTCGAGCCTTACCTCTTCTGTTTGATTTTTGTGTTTAAAATGTGGGTAGAAGGGTGATGCTAAATCTTTTCTGGCAACAATAGCTGAACTCAGGTCTTATTAAACCTCAAACTATCATTTCTGAGCTCTTTTGCACTCTTAAAACTTTGAAGAATAACAGTCAATATAACAGACGCCTTACTAACCTGCAGAGAGAAATTCCCTGCACTGAACTTAAACCTATTTTAAAGAAACTCACAGAATAGGAATGATATATATTATCATATGTTAAAAATCAGAATTTGATTAACCAGACATTATTTTCTGTAATATCTCATTAATGGAAACTACAGTATAAAAACAATTCAAAATAATCGTTTACTGGGAAATATGACATATGGCCTGTTAAGCTGCTTTCCTACAGAAATAGCTAAAGATCATTACTCCTGGCATCATTCCCTACAGCAATCACTGGCCCCATTAAAACAGACAGTGTGTGATTGAGTCCATAAGGAAGATTATTTCTACAGATGGGTAGAAACAATGATGAAAATTACAAAGTTGTGAGAAAAAAGTAGTCAAGGAGACTTTGCCACCTCCGTAACTTCTGTGCACAAAATCACATCAAAAACATTGCTGGGAAAAAAAAAAAAAGGATGCATTTCCTCCTTGCTCTTCATGATACACCTTTCCATCTTGGTAATCTATGGTATTACATTTAACTTGTTCTGCTGGAGGGTTTATCCTTAAGTAGGAATATCCTGATGTGAACAGGAAGTTCGCATCCACCAGGGGCCACTTGTTGCCTGTATTTAGTCCTAATTCAACTAGGTGGAAACCAAACATTAATGCCATCATAGACTGAGTTCATGTTCTGCCATAGTGGATTGAAATAACCACAACCACGCTGTAATGTGATAACACTGCAATACAAGCTACTCCGGTGATGTTATACTAGTGAATGTAAACCAAACATTTGTGATGCACATTTCCTGTCCTGTGCGACATCACAGGACAGGAAATGTTAAGACAATTATAATGTGGCAATGATACTCTTATGTAGCAATAATATAATCACATTTAGCAAATGTTTGCATTTGAAAGCAGCTATGCTGTGATTATGTTCTTGCAACACATCCCCTTTACCCGCCAGCACTGTTGCGTGGATTATCTAAATTTAGACTATAACATGGCAACATAGCTTTACTATCTATATTCCACCACTGGCCTTTTGCACACGCTGAATAAGGCTACTGCTGCATACACCATTGGTATTATATGATCACACTGGGAGATGATGGAGCATTTATAGAATCACAGACTGGTTTGGGTTGGAAGGGACCTTAAAACTCAATTCCAACCCCTGGCCATGGACAGGGCACCTTCCACTAGACCAGGTTACTCCAAGCCCTGTCCAGCCTGGCCCTGAACACTGTCAGGGATGGGGCAGCCACAGCTTCTCTGGGCAACCTGTGCCAGCGCTTCACCACCCTCACAGGGAAGAACTTCTGCCTCAGATCTCACCTGAATCTCCCTTCTGTCAGTTTAAAGCCATTCTCCACTTGTCCTGTCACCACAGGACCATTTATTTATTTAATTTTATGGTGCTGAACCTAATGGCAGTATCATACACCTGCTTCTGAGAAGGTCTGAAAGGCATTGCAAAGCCATAGTGTGAGGACTCGCAAAATAGGGCGTGCAGTGCTACATCAACTTACCGACGTGGCACTGTGTACAGGCACACACTGTGCATCCTGTGAGGCAGACACAGGCTGTATTTGCCAAAGCATTGTCAACATCAGGAGCCACACTGCATCCTGTGGCTGCGGATGCAGCTCAGACAGGGGTGGGTTAGAAGACATGCACCGCCATCACAACGCCATGGTGACCCCGCAGCGGGGCAAACAGAACGGAGAGCCCACACTAACAGGGGAAGACCGGGCGACAGGTCCTCCTCTCCGGCGCGAAGCAGCCCCAGTGCTCCCTGAGGTAACCAGGGAGGCTCAGCAGGCTGCGGCCCCGCGTCTGCTACTGCGGGATGTGGCGAGGCCCAGGCACATGCAGCCAATTACCGCCTACACGGCTGCTGCGCCGGTCTGAACACCTCACACGGTGACGCCACGGTCCAAACCGGTGTCACACGCCTGAAGCGAAGGCACCGAGGCAGTGACGGGACCGAGAGAGCGCTGCCGACGACGCTCCACCCGCCCCGGGACACCACGGCCGAAACACCTCCACATCCGGGCCCCGGCCTACCACTAACGCCCCCCCAACCGCGCAAGCTCCCCGCCCTCCACCCAATCAGTTCCACTCTCGGCCGGGAGGCGGATCAAAACTCCCCAGTGACCTTTCTGATTGGCTCTGGCTCTAGGGGTGCCCGGGGATTAGCAGGAGGGCGGGCGTTGCCCGCTTGCCGGTCGCCTATTGGCCAAGACCGCCGGGGAGCCGTTTGCCGGTTGGCGGTCGGGCGCGTCCGGTGCGGGTCCGGAGGAGGGTGCCATTGGCTGGAAAGTAGGTTAGTGGTGCGCCGCTGGGTGGCAAGCCAGGCGGAAAGTAGGTCAGGGACGGGGGCTGCCTGCGCCGGGCGCCGCTCCGCGCGTGCCGCGCGCTGCCCAGGCACCGCGACCCCCGGCCCCCGCGGTGCGGCGCGGAGAGGGGACGCGCGGAGCTCACGGTGAGCCCAGAGCGGGCGGGGGGAGAACGGGGACGGGGGCGTGGGGAGTGAGGGCCGACCGCGACGCCGGCTGAGGAGACCGCGGCCCCCTGGAGCGGGGGGAGGCCGGTGAGTGGCCGCCGCCCTCTGGCAGGCCGCGGGGAGCTGCCTGCCCCGGGAGGGGTTGGGGGCTCCGGCTGTCCCGGCGGGCTGTCTCGGCGGTGTGACAGGACCCGGAGGTGACGGGGCGGACGCGAGTCACGGCCGTTCGCAGCCGGCCCCGGGCCCGCTGCCGGCGCGGCGGCTCGGCCGGACCCCCAGGGCAGAGCTGGGGCTGGGGGCGCTGCCGTCGGTGCGTCCTCGGCTCGGTGGGGTGGGGGCACGGCGACGAACCCAAGTGTCTGGAGGTCGGTGCCAGGCTCGTTTCTCCTACCGGGTTTGTGGATGCTGGGGTAAGTCACCGAGCGTAGGTGTTGGTGCCCCTTCCCCTGCACCAGGAGTAGGTCACTTGGACCTGTCTCGTAGCTGATCCCGTGGATCTCTCAGCATATCCCGTCTGCTCTACGTGAGGCCCGAGGAACGTGTGTGTTAAATCCCTCAGTGATGGTAGCAGTAGGAGATTGCTGTGGGTTTTGAGACTGTCGCCCTGTGGCCTGTCTACCTGTAGTAGCTGGAGTCAACTCGCCAGTCGCACGGCTGTGGGTTCTTCGCAGCCTGACAGCGCGGCTCGGTTGCCTCCTGAAGGCTTTGTGGTGCAGCCGGAGGTCCTGAGGCAGCCCTCCCTGGTGCCGCTCCTTCGCGGACTGTCTCTGACAGCTGCATGTGCATCTCTGTTGCTGTCAAAAGGAGGATGAACGGCTCTCCTCAACAGCGAGTGTACAACAGGGAACGGTAAGGCGGCTTCCCAAGATCAGCATTTTGCGCCTGGGGAGGCAGGGGAATCGGTTTGCATCTTTAATTGCTGAGGTTTCTGTTACTCCAGTGCCTCAATTATAACAGCGTTGGAAAGATTTTAGTACTTGAAAATAACGGTGAGGAAACAAGTGGGCGTGTTTTCTTGCTTCTGAAGCAAATACGCTTGCAGCAATCTTCAAGTATTTTCCTGGTTTCTGAGGTAGAGAGGGTCAACTGCAGAAAGCGATCATCTTTCTAAACAATTTTGAATGTAATCGCTTTACAAAATTCATTCAGTCTTCATGTAGATTGTTTTGGGTTTTTTTCCAAAATGCTGCTCCTCAGACATTCAAAATGAAACTACATTTTCATTTTTCTTAATATGTTAGTATTAAAGTACCTGTCCTGCCTGTTTACTGTCTCTTTTCTTTTACCGAAAAGGCTTTTTAAATGGGATCAACCAATAATAAATATACAAGCTGTTGCTAAGTTTGTAGGGGTAAACAGAAAGTCTGGTTGTTTTAATTAACTGTTAATAGTGGCCAGCAGTCTCTGTACATGATCTTGTGGAAAGCCAAGGTTAAACTCTGCCCTCAAAACAATGTGTGTTTTGTATGCTATGGGAACATGCAAATGTAAATAGCCGTTTGTAGAGTCAGAAGCTATAGACCCCTCATCTGAATATTCTAAAGCACAGTTGCCTGCTAAGGAGAAAGTCTTTACTACTAGGTTTTACAGTTTTGTATTTCTCATGACCATTTATGATTTTTTTATGCCTACTTGTAGAAATGGAATGTGTAAAATAACCCAATAAAATACAGTGGTTATAGATTGATATGCTGGTTCTATTCCATATTATCTCCCACACTGCTTATTTACATTGTCTGTCTGCATAACAGCTGTGGTGCATGGTGCCATGTAGGCTCCAGACCTGAAAAAGTAGTGTGTTGAGAGACTGCCTAGAGCAGAAGGAAATACCACAGAGATCCTAAGGATAGCTGCTTTGTTTTGTTATTCCTTGCAAGGCCCTTTTAGGGGGACACAGGGGTATCAGTAAACTAGCTTAGCTGTAGTTGGGATTCTGCAAGGCCCTTTTAGGGGGACACAGGGGTATCAGTAAACTAGCTTAGCTGTAGTTGGGATTCTGCAAAACCAGAGCTGAAGTTAAGGGCCATTGCTAAGGATGTATTAGGAAGGTGATGTTTGTATGGGGAGTTTATTAGAAAGTTGTTTTTTTCCTTCAGATACCTGCTCTCGAGGATTCCTTTGGGAAACAGTGATAGGAAGAAGTGAACATTCACTGGATTTATTTGATAGAGCTTAAATTTGCAAACAGTTCCTTAACAGTACGCAAGACTATGATGGTAAAGCTGAGGCCTAATGTGATAGCTGCAGCCTGGGTGCTGCATATGAGGAGGCCCTTTTTCAAAATGAATTCATAACAAGGAGGCTGGAAACACCAAGAAACATGTAGGTCAGTTAGCTTAGATGAATACGGAAGTGTTGTTTTCATGCTCAAAGTCAATATTTAAAGCTGGTTTCAGTACAGAGCCAATTGTCTGTGTGGTTACACTTTGACAGGAGGTACAGGGAAACCTGGGGAAATACATTGTTGTTGAGGAAAAACAAAGGGATTTTGGTGCATCCCTTTGTGACTTTCTTTTTATAACCTTTGTCTTCAGTTTTGTCCATAGTTCTGCTCTTGAAAAAGGGCAGAAAAGTAATAAAAAGCAGCTACCTATGTCCCCAATTAATAGTTCTCTGAAGTTAGCTGCCTTCAGTAAAAGATGTCTAAAGGCATATAATATGCAAATGACTGCATAGAAAAGCCCCAAATAAATATTTCTAAGCTTGCGTAGCTTCCTTGTTCTCGGTAAGTTTACAGAACTCAAAGAATATTAAAAGTTTCACTGTTTCCTTTAATACATTAAACATGGTTTGAAACTTTAATTTTTGGGTGTTGTCATACTTGGAAGACTTCAGACTAAAACAATTGGTTTTGATAAATGTAGTAGCTGAGTTGATACTGACTGGAGCGCAGCATTAACTTTTACACTTAGTTGGTGAAGGCTCTGCTTGATCAACCTAGAGAAATTAGGGTCTATGTTTTGGAGATGCTTGAAGATGCAAATAAGGCATTCATGACATTTTCAAAAGCAGTGCAAGAGCTTTCAATCTGGGTTTTTCAGTTTTGGTAAGAGTTGCTATAGATAGATTTTAAATGATAGGCTGTTGATGGGCTAAAGTAAAGCAGAGGTATACTATGCCTGCTGTATGTGTTTGTGTATATATATGTCTGTGTGGTAGTCTTGCATTGCAGTAGTAAATATGTTCCAAGCTTAGCTAGATCAAATACAGACTGGCAACTTTTGCGTACTCCTGTGGTGTTATGCAGGGGACAGTCAAGACACGTGAAACAAAACAGAAAATGATGCACTTACAGGATGAGAGTGTTTTTCTTTTTAAGAGTTACTGTATTGGGATATTGATAAAGCCCATGTAAGTTTTGTTTGCAATATTTATTTTTTTTTTTATTGTGATAAGAAGAGATCCCAGTAATTATCAAATTATTTTTATCTGGTTTTAATAACTTTGAACGTTGTCAAATGACCTGTGTGTATCTAATTGAGCTTTACATTCAATGAGGTGGACATCGAGGGAAATAGCTCGCTGGCATGAACAGCATATTGCACCTGCCTTTTTTTACCTCAATTTGTTGGAAAAATGCCGAAAGGCTACTTATCCAAGGCCCAGACTTCATCTCCTTGGAAACATGATCTTTCACCAGATGTTGAGAAATGTAATTTCTTTTTTAATCCATTCAGCCGAAGAACGCAGATCAAAACAGCATCTTCAGGCTTTGTTAGTCTGGAATAGTCATTAACTAAAAAAAAAAAAAATAGTCTGACATTTCAGTCTTTGTTCCAAAGAAGATCAAATTGATAGTTTCTCTTGCATTTGATATTTCAAGTTTGTTTTATCTGTTCCTAAAATTCCTGTAATAGTTGTATAGTTTAATTCAAGAACTGGCTGATAATGTCATTATCACGTGTACAGCTCAGGGCTGTTTGTGTTCCCTGCCCCTTCCTTGTCTGCAAGCATTCATCTCTCATCTCTGTGTTCAGGTAATGTTTTCTCCTTTGCAGCTGCAAAAAGCTATTTCTTAGCCAGTGCTCACAGGATTTGTAACCTTTTCAGTCTCTTGCCATTTGAGAAGCTGTTATTTGATGTCTCTGATGTCAGACACGCTTCTAGGTCAGCTGCTGGTGTCAGAACAACTTGTGACCCTGAGCTGAAGCCATGCTATAGTTTAGTAGGTTGGTCTTCTGTGGGAATGGTGCCAGTAGGCTACTTATAGAGCAAGAAATATTGTTGGCAGGATTTTAGAATGGTGAAGTTAAGCCATATTTCTTGTGCTCTAAGATGTTGATGTTCTCTACTGACTTTAAAAAAACCCATTCATGTGAAAGTAAGCAGTGAGGAAGAGGGTTATAGTTTTCCCATTTGCTTTGGCAGTATTTTCCTTGCAAATGTTAGTAGGCTCTTTTTTACACAGGTACAAGGCAATTTAGAGGCACCTTGTGTAGACTTTGGCGGAAATTGCTAAATAATGCTGTACTGCAGAACATTAATGGTGTGAAGTGAGAAAGGAAAGTTACTTCCTAGGGGAGGAAAAAAAAGAGAAAATAAAACCATAGACTTTTTGTGGTTTGGGTTTTGTTTTGTTTGTTTGTTTCTTTGGTTTTGTGGGTTTTTGGGTTTTTTTGTTTTGAGTTATGAATGGATTTGTCACTGTTATCTATGGATTTTTCTTGGAACATTATGAAATTTAGGACTTCTGTTCCAATTTGAAAAGTAATAAAGCTTTTATCCTTCATGTTTCATGTGTTCATTATAGTTGTGAGTGACAGCAAGAGGAAAGGAGTTATGGCACAGTATTTTTTGTTTAAGCTGTGTTTGGTCATTTCTTTCATAAATCTACATAAGAATTTGATTTAAAGTCTGGTTTTGATACTGATCCCCAGAAGTTAGAAAAATAAGCAACTTTTTACTTTCTTCTCTAGAACTGTACTAAGAGCTTTTCTAGCACAGTTCTAGCTTCTCTAGAACTGTGTAACTGTACTAGAGCTTTTAACCATTTTTTGTGCCACTAAAAAAGAGAAAAAAAAATCTTTTTGATAATAAGAAAGAGTAACTCAGCTGCATCTCTGACTCTATTCCCTTTCTCCTTACTGGTCCATGTGTTTCTGGGTTTCCAGCTGAACAAATATAGAAGTTTTTAGATATACAGATCTCGCAGGAGCTCATTCACCACCATCACCTGACTGTATTAGAGCTGGACACTTGCGAGTCCAAGTTGTTGTCAAACTGATAATTTATTGAAAAATGGCAGAGACCCAGCAATATCTCCAGTTTGGCTTGCCAGGAAATCTGGAGGAAACGGAGTATAGGAAGAAGACTGGAAGGAAGATCTTCTTTTCCACCAAGACAATACACCATTTGGACCCGAGTCCACTAATTGTGCCATTTGGGAAGTAAAGCTGTCTGTTTAAAAAAAATAAATTAAAATATATATATAATCTTGAATTACTGTTTAAGAATGATTTCCTGACTTGCATGGATCTCATCTTACTGTCAGTTTGTCTGCATGTTCTGTTTTCTGGAAGCAGAACTCCCTAAAACCTACTTGGGCCTCCCTTAAGAGAAATATTGGCAGCTTAGTTTGTTCTTGGTATTCTTATCTAAGAGCCATAGAAGAACTGTTCTTGTGTTCTGTGACATGAAAATCTGTTTTCTGTATGACAGTGATGTGGGCCTTTTTTAAAAAATAAAGAAAGATTTAGTAAAACTCTTGATCTTAATTTGGACTATAAATGGAAAGTAGGAAAAGGATTAAGTTAGCAGGTAAGAGGAGAATTTGTACCTTCTACTTAAAATTGATTACTGGCTTTTTCTTTCCCTAGAGCAGATGAACACTAATCAGGACCAATTAGTTGCACATCTTGGGGAAAAAAAATCCTCCATGGAATAAAAAAATCCAGGAAAAAGTGCGTACTGATACTTCATTAGAGACCTTGATAGTGTTGTAGCATAGCGACAGCCCTTTGTCTCTAGATGAACTGGCCATTCAACCTTACAAGACTTTTGAAGTACCTTTAAATATATAGGTAAGTCTAAGGGAGTTCTGGGTGCTTTTTAGACAAAATTAATATGCCTTTTATAAGAGGATTTGCTCAGGCAAGTAGGTAAGCCTCCATGGATTCATTCATGATGTGCTGTAAAACTTGTGTAATCTACTTCCTTTGGCATGGCTTTCAGATGCGTACTTCTTATTTTTTAAAACAAATATTTTGTCAATCAACAAATTTGTCTTACAGTTTTAGGATATTTCTGTGGCTTATAGTTCCTTGTAGCCCTAAACATATGGGAATGATGGTATTCCTTGACAAACCTGAAAAAGTACTGGTTTCTGGGTTTTGTCAATGAAGCCTTTTTTCTACTGATTTTTTTTTTTTTTTTTTGTGACAAAAACACCTGGTCTCATAACTGGTCTTTGACTTTACTTACACAACCTGAAGTTGCTTGTGTGTGGCTTTCTGTTATCCTTTTGTCTCAGTTCTGTGAATGCTTTGTTTGCTTTTAGTGTATGTGTGTTTGCTTTTAGTGTGTGTGGCAATGGTCATGTTTTGGAATGATGCTGTGTTGGCAACCAGGTCAAAGGATGCGATTGGTGCGAGTTCTCAGGTTTGTCTATAGGAGTGGCTGCTGAGTGGATTTTGGAGACTTTTGGGAAGCAAAAAAAGGAACTTTCCTGGCCTTCCCACAGGAATCTTGGTGGACTAGCAGGTTTCTACTTAAAGAAAAAACATTAAGAATAAATGCAGTTAACTTTAATTGCTCCTTCTAGCAAAACTAATTGCATGTTGTAGTGAAGTGCCATAATTTTTCACGTTCAAATACAACAGTGCGTATCCCCTCTAACTCCTCCCTATGATGTAATTTGGCTGAGTCTTTGTTTGGCAACAGTACATAAGTTTCTCTTCAGTCATTCTTTATGGTGTAGTTCTGTATTTTCCATGCATCCTTCCAAAAGTGTACTCATCAGAATCATTTCCACATGTGAGCTAATCATTGTCTTCCACTCTTAAAAGGGGCAGTCAGTTCCTACTGGCTTCCTGTACTGTGTTATGCTTATCTTCCTAGTTTTCACATTCCTGCTTTTCAGTCTGTAAACATCAGTCATTTATGTGCCATTCTAATACAGAACAATGTTGTCTTAAACCTAGCTTACCTGGACGTTGAATAGCTTTCATACAAGTTCTGTCTTGACTATGCTCCTGTGTATCAGAGATTGATGTAACTCCGTTCTTGATAAAAAAAGCCTTTTATAAAAGGAGTAAATTTATTCAAAGCAGCAGCTCACAACATAAATACCACTTGACAGACAGTTTCTTGAATGCTTCTGTTACACTGGAGGCTTTGTAGGCTTATTCTTGCTGTAGTATCCCTGTAGAGGTAACCTGTGTGTTCTCATGTTCAGGTGTGTGTTTGCTTAGGCAAGTTATATATACAGTCGCTGTTGAGCTCATCATCTCTTCCCCTCTGTACAGTGCTGGTTCTTGTTTTACTCCCTGAATCACTTTGCTGTCATTTACGCAGATTTGTAGCTTTTTTTTTTAAAAAAAAATATTTTTTTGGGAGGATTAGTTTTAATCTATTGTGGATCTCTGAACAGTTCAGTGTGGGGTTGGGTGAGTGCTAGGGTTGTATGGGAGTGCACAGCTGAAAGGTGAAGCTAGGAGGTTAACAACTCCTGCAGTAATTCTTCAGTCATAAAGGGTTAACATTTAGATTTACAACATCTCATCTTAAAATAAAATAAAGAAGAATTGTGTCACACAACTCTTCCAAAGAGAGGTCTGTGCTGCAGTGTAAAAATCCACATAGCCCCATATTAAATAAACTAGCTAACTGATTCATACAGTTACTGTTTGTGATCTAGGTTTAGTCAGTAGTGTTGTTTCTAGCAATTTCCACTTGGCTTTGTCCCTGCTGTTACATGGGTGAGGATCTGTACCTGTTACATGGTGACAGAGGAGACTCTGGTGAGAGAGACAAGTAGTGCAGGTTGGTCTGTTATCACTCCAACAGTCTACCTGGCTTGCTAACAGCTTGCTTAAAAAATGTGTGTACCACTTCCAAGTAGTTGCCAAACAGTTGTTTCTTTGTGTATCACGCAAGATGAAGGTTTGAAGTGACTGAGGGTGGGAGGACTTTATTGACTGGCAGTTCCCAGTGCAGCGTTACAGAGATGTGGATAAATGAATTTTTGGCTTGGGAAACAAGGATATCAAGCTGGATTCAAAGGTAGTTTGATCCATGTGTTAATTATGTCACAACTTTAATACTTTCCCAGACTTTATAAAGTGTTAGTAGAAAACTGAAAAGAGATTAAGGAATGGACTGTGTTTTGCAAACATAACCTTACAGTATGAGATCCGAGAAATACAGCTGAACTTAAAGGAAGAGAAGGCAACTCACTGGATTCATCTTTCAGTTAATGACCTGATAAGGTTACCTGGTAGGAGAAAATGAAATGAGATTTAGTAACTGATAGGTGGCCGACTCAAATTCAGAGTAGAAAAGTTGGAAGTTTTGAACAAGAGGAACTAAGCTCTGGAACAGAAAAGATAGGAGGCGGGTAAATTCTTGTAACAGATAAGTTCATCCAGGATATCTTTCTAAAATAAACTTTGGCCTGAATTACAGCATATCAGTTTATTGCATAAGATTGTAGATGAGGTTGCTTTCTATTGCAGAAGAGATGCAAATACAGGATTATATGCAGGAACAAACCTGAATGAATCTGGTATTGGTATTAAGATAAAACTTACATACTTATCTCCATGCTACTATGTGCTTAAGTAGAAGGAAGCTGAAGGACATACAGCTTTAACCAGTTTGTGAAGGAGAGGCAGGGCCAGAGGGACTTGTAGCAGAGAGAGGGCACAAACCTATAAAGACTCTTGCAACCTTTCTTCAAAACAATTTAAAAGGTTAAAAATACTGCTGGGGATTCTCATATTGTTATTCTGTAAGGCATAGATAAAACGCAATACCTAAGAGATTTATGCAGCAATACTAAAAAGCAAAACAAACCTCGCTTTTGGTCTGTAATCTTGCTAATTAAAAGGAATAAAAGGCAACATTTCTGTATTTTTAAAATAAGAATATCAGGTTGTTCAAGAACAGGAGTTCAAGCACTGGTACTTGATGGAGGCAGAGCGGGGGAGAAACTTGAGGAGCTATATCCCTATTCAGGAAAAGAAAGATGTAGTGATATAACACAAAGGCCATGGAAAAGACCTGAAAGATCATGTCCAACTTTTACCCCAGGACTGCCAAGTCCACCACTAAACCATGTCACTAAGGGCCTCATCTACATGGTTTTTGAATGCTTCCAAGGAGGATGAGTGTTGGAGGCAAAAACTCTTGCAAAAAGGGTATGTATTTCTCTATTAGTCAGAGCAAAATAGTGTGTGAGAGTCTAGACCATGATCTGAAGTGAACGTTGATAAAAAAAAAAAAAGAGGAAAAATGCCAGAAATATTTGTACCTAGTGATTAGCATATGATCCCCTGAAATATGTGATGCTTTCTTTTCTGTTCTTGTCTAAGCATGTTTGTCTGGTTGGGATTTTCCCCATGTGTTATCAGTAACAGTTTCCGTACTTTGCTGGCTCCTTTGGCCTCTTTGAAAAGGAATCGTGAGCTCTACTTGTTGGTTTGAAATTTAATTTCATACTATAGGCAAGACTTCAAGTGAGTGGAGAACTGAAGTGCTTAGCAAGGTGAAGCATGGAACTGCCATTCTGAGTGTTTGGTTTAGGTGGTTTGTTCCTGCCAACTTTTACATGGTTCCCTGCTCAGTGCTATTGTGTCGAAGCACTGCATAGAAATCTAGTTACTTAAAATGGGTTTGAAATTCCACTTATGAAAGCAGATACTGAGCATGTAAATCTTGTTTCCTATATTAGAGAATTTTTTCTAGTAAGCTAAGCTTTTACATTTGCCTTGCTAAATTAGTGCAATGTGTACTGCCTGAATTTAGATCTTTCACCTGGTGCTATGTTCTGTGATGTTATGGTGATAACTGCAGATTCATTGACTTAAACCAGAGGTAACCTACACGTGTCTTTTGAGGATGTTGTACACTCTCACTGTCCGTGTTCCATGTATGTCATACTTGGAAGTTGAAGTTTTCTCTGGATATGAAGAGATAATGTTGTTTTGCTTGTACTTAAAGAAGGCAAGAGTGACTGTTGCATGCTATAATGAAGACCCAGTTCTTGTAGAGTCTCATCTTGAGCAGTGGCTTTGAGTGGAGCAGTGGCTGCCTGGTGAAGAGGAAGATTAGGGCAACCATGTGTCCTCTGATACTGGCCTGCAGTTATTTTCAGCTCAGGGACTTCACAAGCCAGATGTGGTTGGTAACCTTCAGGGCAAATTAATGGAATTCCTTTCCATGAACTGGTCTTACCTCTCTTTGGAAACCACATGAACCTCTAGCTGTCCCAGTATTTGGCAGAGAGTTTCCACAGCCTACCGCCTCATGTGTGAAGAGATGTGTTGTTTTCAGCCTTTCAGCCAAGCTTTGTTTGATGTTGCTGTGACATTTGATGATTTTCTAAGCCTTGGTCTCCTCAATTTTCTAAGCTGAAGAGTACTAGCTTATTTCATTATTCCTTATGCAGAACTCATTGCCTGTCTTGTTCCACCAAGTAAAACTAGAAAGTTTTCCATTTTCTAATAAATCTTATTGCTGTGGATGTGTTGGATGATATCCAGGTTGTCCTCCGTACTGTTCAGGAGCTGTAAATAATTATGAGGGTTTATAAGTGGTAACTAAGGGACTGCATTGTTATTATTTGGTGCAAGTCTGCTACTTGTGGAAATAAGATCATCTAAACCTACTTAAACTTTTCTGTGGAGGAATGTGAGCTGTCTAATGATCCTTCCTAGGTCCTTTGGGATCATACTGCGTAGGTCGTGGAATGTTCTCTTTTGGAATAAAACAATGGGTTGGAAGACCTTCTGCTTGCAACTGTTAGTCAGATGTCCCTGTGCTCTGTACTGTGTCTCTCTCCATTTGGATGGGGAGGGGGTTTTTGCATGGGTGGATCTGTGATCCAAGCGAAAGCAATAATTAAAAAATATGGCCTCCAGTTTTACCAATAGCCCTTTTGTGGTGCGTGTGGCTGTGTTTTATTGTGTGGTTTGAGGTTTTGTGTTTCTGAACAAGTTTTCTCTTTTGCCCATGTTTGGTCTTGGCAAGATTTTCTTGTCTGTGTATTTCGGGGTTTTTTTAGCATGTGTGGATGACACTGTTCTTCCCCACTGGTTGTATCTCCTTTTTGTAACAGTCAAGATGCCCGCGTAGTATAGAATTGCTGGTGTTCCCTGAATCATTTATCTGCCTTTATTATGGGCTGTCATGGTTTGGTAATGTGAGCCTTTGCTCTAAATGCAACAGCAATTTTAAAAGACTTTTTCACATCTGTAATGTAGAAGTTGTAATGTAAAAGCATTCAAACTTGACTGTTGATTTAAATTAGAAATCATAGGTTTAAAAGCCTATCTGGAAAAATGCAGGTCTGAGGCTTGCATCCAGATGTATCTCTGGCAGCAGAATGTCACAGGTTTGGAAATTTGGTGGTTCTCAACATCAGCATTAATGTATAGACACACAAAAATTTAATATCTTTTATCAGCCGTCTCTGGAAAGGGCTTTCCTATTGCTGTAGGCCTTCTCAAGAAAATAAGGCATTTATTTCCCCTGAAGCAATTAATAGAGAGTGGATAGGAATACTCCTCTACTGTGTCTGTATATTGATAACTTGTCATTCACAAAATGACAGCCTGATGAATTTGACACACTATACAGACAGCAGTGTGTAAAGTGTGCTGGAGTACTGAAAGTGAAATCTGGGGAAAGGGTGACACGGAAGAGAAGAAAAAAGGGCGTGAAGCTATGTCTTTGATGGCACTAAGGTATTTTATCAGCTGTTCTGTGGAACTTTGCTGTGAGATCTACAACAACCTCTCATGCTCACCCTGAGCTAGACAAATATAACTTTTTCCAACCCATAAAGCTGTTACTGAGGTACTTACCACTCTGGACATGAACGTGAAAGACGAGAAATATTCTGCGTGGTTTCTCCCTAAATTATCGCTTGATTTGCTCCACCAGTTGTGTCTTTGAATGCTATGATTTAGAAAGCCTCAGAAGCAAAAATTTCTTAGATGTTGGCTTTAGTGAAGTGCACATTGTAGGGTATTTGGGAGTCACCTTGGAGATGTGTCACATTGGACAGAAATTCCACTTTATCCAAGTAAGACAGAAGGAAGCATAAAAAGTAGCTAGTGCTGTGGCAGAAGCAGCCAAGAGGATATCACTTACACATTCAGTGTATGCTATGACGACACATCTAACTTTACTTCTAATGTCCTGTTAAAAGATTACTTTTAGTCATGCTCTTGGTGGGGTGCTGGATGGGTAGTCTTCAGCTGTAGCATTCTGCTCAAAAAGCACAATATCAGTATTAGTGCTGGCCATAGCGGGGTGTTGGGAACTTGCCCTACTTCTCAGTGTTTGCTGTTGCTGCGGTTCCTAACTACTTCATGTGAATCTCTCTGAGGAGCAGAGCATTGGGTAATGCCAGAGTATGAGCTGTCAGATCTCTGAAATGCTGCCTTCTCAGTGTTAGCTGCAGATCACTCATTTAAAAAAACTAGGATTTTGGGAAGGGGGGAGGCTATTATATCTGAACCATTGAACAAAACTGAAAATGGCATGTGTGTCTTTTTTTGATGTTTGTGTCTCTGCATGTTTTACAGAAAACATGCATGAGCTAAATTGTTGCAGTGTCAAGGTCTTCAGTAAGTTTGATTTGGATTTAACTGGCAAATAATGTGTGCCTTCAGGAAACCAAACTGCCAAGCTTATTTATGTTAGTGTTTCTTGTTGCTTCACATATACCAAAAGGATTCTGGGTGCAGAGACAGGTAGCTGAGGCTATATGCACGAGTGTGTGTGTGGAGGAATTATTTTCTTACAACTGGACATTTGTAAATAATTCTAAGTTTCTCAATTCCCACACATAAACTTTGCTAACTCAACACATAGAGTAGCTATGCCACCGTTGTCTGCTCTTCTGCAGCCTTTTTTTTTTTTTTTTTTTTTTAGCAGACTACCTACTCATATGCTTAACAAAATGCTGTGATGCCTTCCTGTCCAAAAAAACTGTGATGTAGTGGGAGAACGGAACTTAAGTAGAGCCTCTGGTATAGTACTGAAATAATCTAAAGGAAGAAATATTAATGTTCATGTGGGTGTCGTGCATATGCATAAGGCATCTAATTTTGTGTAAAGTTAAGTTCAAAAAAGCTTTTAAGAAACCAGTGGGGAAAAATGAACCTGTCAGGGATGCGTGTGCTAGAGGAAACAGTAGAGAGGGAGCCGAGTGGGGAATACCCCAGCTTGGTTCCAGACAGGCTGAGAATATATTCCTTTTCCTAAGACTATTTTAGGATTGAAGTGAAACTGACAGCCTGTTGACTTTTCTTTGTCATGCTGGCAGAGTGCTGAGAGCAGGGACGACTTCTTCCAGCCAAAGATGGAATTTAACAGGACCAGAGGGAGTGTGCCAAAACTGGAAATCGAAGTATAAGGTGTAAACAGAACCACCTGTGTCTACCCTTCTTTTTGTGATATTTTGCCCTTTTGTTTCTCTGCTTTTGTTCCCTGAAGATATAAAGTCTTTAGTTGTAGTTTGTTTGGCAGTCAATCTCCAAACGGAAGGTTTCACAAATGCCAAATGCGTTTGGGTTTGTTGTAGTGATAATGTGACTGGAAAACAGAATCAACAGTAGTCTACAACTACAAAATCAGAATCAACTAGATATGTCACCTTAATAAATGCACTTAAAAGACTAAAAGTGAGTTGTGGTTCAAACAATTAAACTGAAAAAATGGCTAACATCCCTGAATGAGTAAACTTTAAAAGTCGAGTGAGGAAATACTACTTGGGTAGTATTAGTCATGCCAGAGTCTGAATGTATTGTCTAGTTTTGATGCCTACAAGGCTGCAGTATGAGGAGGGGAGAAGAAAATGAAAATTTGACAAAACCATAGAAAGGTTTGGTGACTGGGAGGTGGAATAAGTAGTGGAGTACTAAAATAGTGCTTTGCCAGTGGGAAGAGTGGCTTGAGTTAAAGCTTCTCTTGATTTGAAGATTTCAAGTGAGAACATCCTATTGCAAGTTATATTACAGCGCAAGCTGAAGTTAAAAGCTTGAAGAAGAAATCCTAGAATGAGTTGCTTGGTGTGCCAAATGACTGCTTGAACTGGTTAAGTATTAGTGTAGGATCTGGCATACAGACGAATTGTTTTGCTAGACTGGTATTTCAGATGGATACCTTCTATAAAATGTGTTCCTTAAAACTGCTTGTGAGATGATTTTGCCTTCCTGCCATTGAAAGGCAGCTTTGGAGTTTTAGAACTACAGGAAGAATCTCTGCCACATTGTGATGGTACAGGAGCTTCACTTAGCTGCAGTAAGGAAATTAAACTTGCCCAGAGCATATTTACAGTGATAATAATACTTAGAATGAACAGTTGGACTTTGGGACATCAATTTGTAAGCTGTAAATAAGAAGATGTATATTTAACTGCATGAAGCTTAGTTTGTTCAGTTTGAGTAATTGAGTAAGATGTCCTTAAAACTTGTACCTAAAGCATCTGCCTGCTATAAACTAGTGTTCATATTTGGAGTCAGATGAAATCTTGAAACAGAAAGCTGTTATCTTTTGGACTGCAAGTGCAAGAAATAGGCATTCCCAGCTGTGAGTTAAAGATGTGCTGATTTGTAAATTCCCACTGTCTGCATAAGCATGAAGAGTGAATTAAGCAGCTTACCTGCTTCTTATCTTGTATGTTTCTCCTGCTCTGGAAATGTCAGTCCAGGTTGTGTACAGTCCTCTTAAGGAGAAATTCCTAATTTTCTAAAAATTTTTGCTTTGAAGTGGACTGTACAGTGCAGCACATGATAAGACATCTTATTTTGCTGGCAGATCAGAAGCAATGTGTACAGCCTGGGAGACTTCACAAAGCCACTACCTCAATTGAGAGAGTTTTTTTTGTTTTGTGGTTTGGGGTTTTTTTGGGACGTTTGAGGTTTTGTTGTTGGATGGAGTTTTTGTGTGTGTGTAGCTTGTTAGTTGGTTTGGATTTTTAAGGTTTCTGATCAAAGCGTGCTGGAAGTACATAGCTACTAAAGTCAGCATTAACTTTGATTAGGTTTTTATTTTAGCATTTTAATGCTGGGAAATTGATTTACCCACATGGTAGGATGGATTTCTGTCTTTCACTCACCCCGTTCATCTCTCATTTCCCCCTCCAAATCCTGTGGACAGCTTTGGGTTGATAAACCAAGATTGCATTTGGTGGCTGTGAAACAGTATGTCCCTCACACATGGGAAGCTGGACCTGGCTTGGAAACTCAGTTTAAGAATTTCAGCTAAGTTTATGTTTCAGTAGCTGAGAGAGTAGATTGTTGTTTACTTTAACTGTGAATGAGTCTGTCATTACTAAAAAAATAGGTGATTTTGGTGTTAAGTGAGTACAATTAGATATCTGGCCCAAAGGACTTAGTTTTTATTGTCTATTAATTTTAAGACTTTCCACCCTCCCCAATACTGAAAATATAATACTTTGTTCCTTCCCACACATGCACAGTCTTCTGAAGGACTGGAATAAATGAATATTAATTACTGTGGTTTAACATAGATCTGTGAACTTTACCAGCATTTAACTTTGGTGGACCCTTTTTTAAAACGTAAATGAAAATTATTTTGTTCTGTAACTTATTCCACAGAAATGCCTGTGGGATTGGCTTACAGTAAGTTTGTTGATTTGTTTGGGTTGGTTTTTAATCATTAAACCACTTATTGATATTGTGTTTAGTCCTTTTCCTACAAGCAGCTGTTCTCAGAATAACGGATTTTTATTCCATTTTGGTTGTATCCATTTCCAGTGAAACCAAACTGTATGTTTTTGATCAGCAGGACCTGTTGTAAGGCATCCAAAGTCATGAAGGAGTGTGCTGACTGAGAGTGGATCTTGTGTTGATAGTTATATCGGGGTGTAATTTTTAGTGTAGTTTTTCTTCCTCTGTAGGAGATTGGCTGTTACCTTGCATGTTTTGTGTGAGCACTATACATTTTTTTGTAAAAGGCTCCTTGAAATATCCATCTTCTTGACATTCAAGATGAAATCTGAAGATACAATTTACATACCTGTTGGGGTATTGGTGTGTCTGTAAAATGTCGTAAGGCACCCAGTAAAATGAAACAGCTCTGAGACAGAATTCACTAGTTCCTGCTCTGAGTAGAGACATCTGAACTAGTCAGTCTCATTCCAGCCACTGTGTCTGAGCTTAGGAATGACTTCAGTACTGATGTTTCTGCTCAGTATCTAGTGATATGAAGGACAATACTTACTGGTTCCAGAAGGCTGTGGAGAAGATACAGTTTGCTTTATGTGCAGGTAATAGCCGTATTTGGTAGGTGTGCTGCAGAAGTCCCTTGAAACCTGGTCGTTCAAGAAAGGTGTGTCCATTTTGTTTTCCCTACAAAAGTGGTTTCTGGAAGCCTAAGATGTATGTGTACTAAAGGATTGATATTGAAGCAGGCCAAGTTCCTTTGGTAACAGCAGCATATTGGTGCTGGTTTTCAAGAGTGTACGTGTCACCTTTTAACAAGGGCTTGATTAGTTCCTTTGTTTCCTTTTGATGGCTGCCCAAAGTGAAACATCCAAAAAAGCCAGCATAAGCTTACCTCAAAGAGTAAGAGCTCAAAGAATCTAATCTTGGCTGACAAGAAGCTTACACTAGATCAAGCTTTCAATAATGGTTGCAAACTAACAAGCTTTGTTGAAACACTCTCTTAGCTGAGTTTCACTGAATAGGTAGAGAGGGAAATGGTCTTAAGACATAAGAGGAAATGAAATTTACTGTGTCTGAGAGTCAGCTGGTTACTCAGGATTCTGTTCCGATGACAGTACAGTCTCCAGACCCAGTGGCTATTCTGTAGAGCTGTATATTAGACTTTTAGTTCTATCACTAGAGATATGTACCAGTCCTCTGCAAGATGGGGAAATAACTTCATCCATAGCATAGACAGATCCCTTTCAGCCTAAACAGGTTTTATTCCTGTAACTGGTATGGGTTGGTTTTGTTTTTTTTCCAGTTTTTGTTGTCCATGTCTCCATCCATAAGGCCTTCTCATGGGACAGCACCACCCTTGAAGCAAACGTTTATCTGCTTCATTGAGAGAAGAGCATGAGCTAGGATTTTGAGGGTTGTTAAATCTGTTTGGTTCTCTTTCAAGAGCCAGCCTCTTTTCCTGTCTTTCCATGCTGTTTGATGCTTCATACTTTAGAGATGCAGACAATACAAAACAGGGAGGAGTGACTGATAGCATAGGTATGCTACCAATCAGAGGGATCTCCATAGACCAGTAAAAAGGGTTGACAAGAACCTTGTCAAGTACCTTTTGAAGTTCAGTGAAGAGGAATGTCAAGTCCTGCATGTGGAGAGGAAAACCCCATGCCCCAGTACAGACAAGGGGCTGACCAGCTGAAAAACAGCTTACAGACGGTCCGAGAGCCAGCAATGGTGCCCTTGCAGCAAAGGCCAGCAGCCTCCTGGGTTGTGCTAGGAGTAGTGTTGCCAGCAGGCTGAGGCAAGTGATCCTGTTTACTGAGCGCTGGTGAGACACTTCTGTGTTCTTGAGCCTAGTTCTTAGACCTTCCATGCAAGAGAAAGTGATTTTAGTTACCACTTATTCCAGGGTTTGGAGCAACAGAGAAGTCCTTTGTTAAAATAGGTGGAAGTTGAAAGTTTTAAGTACTTCCCCTTTTAGGCTAGAAGAGATGAGATCTGAGGCCTCTCTTGAACTAGAAGTCTAAGTGTTCTGTGAACAAAGTAGAATTCAGAATATTGTCCTGTGGCTCCATTGCCACTAGGACAGTCTGGAAAACTCCTGTGGGGTCATGCCACAATACAGCTTGTTCTGTCTTTTCTCAGAGATGCTAGCGATGAACAGACTTACTTTACAGGGAAATGCATGTGAACAGTATATTGATCTGTTGAGAAACTGCCTTTATGTTAACTTCCTAGAGCTGAAAGATGTTCTTTGTGCATGTGGAGTTTTTCTTCTGCTTATTGGAGACACCCGTATGTCAAAACGATTCATCTTGTAGCTTTGTGGCTGGTTTAGATTCATAGCTGCTTCCCTCCAGCTACATTTTTCTTCAGAAAGATGGGGAGCAGCTATGCAACAGTAAGTCTCTTGAGCAGTTCAAGTGCCTCTGCCTTCACCAGAGCAAGGGATTCTTGTGCCCTGTTGTGAAGGGCTGGGTAGCAGCAACTGCTAACACAAGAGGTGCAGGAGAATTGCTGTTGCTGTGTGTGTGGTTAAGGATTGGGTCGAAACATAAGCTACTGGTGTCATTAAGAGCTTGGGCTGGGAAGAGTTCCAAAGCTCAGATGTGGATCGTAGGCTGTCAGGAGTTGGTGAACAGGCTGATGAATGAGTGGTACAAGGATGACCTCCGCAAGCAAACGGGCAGAATCTCTTCTTTGCTCCAGCGGGTGCGGCAAGATGCACCTGGATGTGAGAGGAAGCCACAGGGCTTTTTACCTTCTGGGAGTACAGGGTGTTCTTGCGGGTAATATTAGGGAGTTAAGGAGCACAAATGTGGCACTGAAACAAACCAATACCAATGTATTAGGCAAATACGAAGTATTCTGACAGCTGCTCCTTAAGTATTGAAGGAAAAGGAAAAAAAACCACTGCTTTATTTTAAAGATCTTCCTTCAATTCCTACAGAGTATTTTGTGATAAAGACTCTGATGTATGAACTGCTTGTTACTTGCTGCAGCTATATCCAGGTGTGCCAGTATGTGTATTGGAATCATCATGGGGATGCTTGCAGTCCTTTGCTGAGCAGAAATCTCCCACCATACACCTCTGGTGTATTACATAGTGAAGATAAATAATCCTATTCTGTTTCTTACTAGTTTGTACTGTGACAGTTTAACTTTGGAGATGGTATATTGCTGTGAAGGGAAGCAGATGATTTCCTTTTTGTAGCTGTTTTTGGTTGCTATTACGCACAGTGACAATGAATATCTTTTCAATTACTTCTTATGGAAACCACAGCAGTTTTCCTCTGTCATTGCAAAATAGTGCTTTTATGATATGAGGCACTTCTGATTCATAAAACTGTAAACTGCGTTTCTTCTAGAACAAGTCTGTGAGTGTGTTGGAGATAGTTGACTTCTGCCTAAGGGTAACTGAAACTGGTGGTGCTTCTGTAAAGAGGTCTTGACTCCTGGATGGGTGCTTGGCAGATGTAGTTGACCTACTTTAGCTCTGACCTTGATTTGCTCAGAGGTGTTTATGTACTCATGATCAGCTTTGCTGCATGATTAAGCCAGTCACATGGCTTCCAACTTTTTTTCTTTTTTTTTTCCTTTCTTTTTTTTTTTTTTCCGTAAGGGATGAGCAGCGAGATTTGTTTTACTCTCTCCTCAGCCTTGTTAAAGGGGCCGGAAGAAAGACTAAATGGAAGGGAGGGGAATCCTGAAGGAAGTAGTCCCAAACAGGCTGTGGAAACACACTGTCCTGTGATACAATGACAAAATATCATTTGATTCTTATGTACAGGAGAACTTAATCAGAGAGGGCACTACATGGCATTTTTTCAAGTAGGTCCTTGGAGTACTTTGGCAACAGGCTGGGCATTTGTAAAGGAAAGATTTGAACTTTGCTGATATATGTGGATAACTTTTGTGTTCCTTCTCAATGAGGATTTTTTTGAGTCATTGAACAACTAGCAGCTGGAGGCTGAAAAGGTAATAAAATGCTCAGCTTTTCAGGACTGTAGGAGTCTTGCAACAAAACACTGAGCTGTTCGCTATTATAGTGGGGCATGCTGACATTTGCTATCATCATTGCTTTGACATTTTCTTAACTTTAAACCTCATTTCAAGAGGTATGCTAAAATGTAGGGCTGGGGTTATTAGAATTGAGGTGAGCATTTGGGACATGGTAGAGAAAGAAAAGAAATTGAGAATTCCATATTCTGCTTAAATGGTCAAAATACTTAAAATAATGTTTGTAGCTGTCAAATATAGATACTTGGTTATAATTTAAAATAGCAGCGCAGTTGAATGGGTACTTGATGTCAAGATTTTTTTTCTATAAAACAACTTCAAAAATTTTGTTTTGAGGTGAACAACAAAGCAGGTTTTATTTTCCCATTAAAGTAAACCAATGACTTGTGCAGTCTTCTGTTTAATAAGCTAAGATGCTGACTGTTGCAAGTATTCTTAAAGGGAAAGGACTATGTTAAACTTACAAACCTGTTTTGTCTCCGTGTTTTTTTATTTTAAGTCCAGCTCATCACAATCTTCTATCTGAGGTCATCATAAATGGTCCATGAAATTATACTGAGCATTAAAATGTGAGTTCAACAGGTACACTTACATGTAAGGATGTTCAGGAACGTTTGAAAGTTAATTGTGGGTGTCTGGGACAGAAATTTTAGAAACATAATTTGTTTCTGGTATGTGCATTATGGAGTGCTTGGGTTCCAAGGCTGAATCACAGATGCACAGTAACTGGCATTAAAAAAAGAGGTATTGTAGGTAGTTTAACGCAACAGACTTATCACTGGATGCCACAGGCCACAGTAAATTTAGCTGTAACTGACTTCTGCGCATCAGATGAGGTTGAAGATAATGGTTTTGTATCTGTATCAATCAAAGAGAAATGGTCAGGAACTGTGGTTTAACTGGTGGCTTATAAATTAAGCTGCAGTAATCTCATAAACTACAGTAATATAACTGCGTTTATTGTTGTTGGACTACTTTGAGTGAGAGAGACAAAGGAGGCAACTAGGAAAAGGCTGATATAGGAAGAAAGTAAGGCCTGATCTGCAAGTAACTGTATTTGTGTGAATTAAAGCCTTGTAAAATAATCTGTGGTTATAGATTCAATTTACAATTTAACTTAAATTTAATGATTTAGCTTTTGTCATTGACCATTTGGTGTCAGGTGGCCTCTTCACTCGCCCTTACCAGTATTTCCACACATTTGCAAATAACCTGACAGCTCCTTCATTTCTGGGAAAGGATCACAGGGAAGGTATTGGGTGAGATGGACAGTGGGCTGTCAATAGCAGTTTGGAAGCTCTGCTTCTGGAACAGTGATGATCATCTGTTGAAAAGTTGGTGGTGTTAAAGCAGTGACTTGCCTGACCTTAGATTTAAGAGCTGTGATGCTGACTGTTATTAGTGTAACAGGACTAGTGATTTAGGTAATTTAAACTTCTGAAATAAATTTTGAATTTGCTATTCTTGCAGAACTGAAGAAAATTGTACCACTGGCTTTGGATTTCGTGAGGTTTCTGTTGGCTGATAACTTTTGATGTGTTGATATATGTACTTCAGTGGAATTGGTTGTAATGTCGTGTTGACAGAATATTGGTTGTTTTACTTGCAAACTTCTGAGGGTGTCATGGGAACTTGCTGATCTGTGTGTTTTAGGAAATGCTGCTGTCATCACAGGTTGGAAAGACAGTCACGATGTTCTGATGCTTTAACCAGAAAACAGTGTATCCCAAAGACTTTCAAAGGTTTTTGCAGGAGGCAGATTAAGAACAGTTTTTAGGTCTTGCATAGTAAGTTTTGCTGGAAAACTTGTTTTGTGACGGCAATCTAGAAAAGAAGGACATCCATATGCAGACCTGCCACTAAGTTTACAGTGTAGTTGGGAGACACAGTTGAGGACTTGAGTTATGGTACAGGGCGTGAATTTTATTTAAAACTTGAAGCCTGCAGAACAGAAGAGTGTTTAACCCCTTTCCCTTGAAAATGCCAACAGGGCTTACAAGGGAAAATAAAATAGTAAGACAAGCCCAAGGTGTCTTACAGCTATGCCCGCCTTAAAAGTGAGGCAGCCAGGAGTGAAGGGTAAGTCTGTCTTTTGTACTGTAACAGCAGTTTGACACATTCTGGTAGCATCTGACAACAAATGTGTGCAGATCTAACTGCTGTTTGTGAGACGAGGGTTTTTGTGTAAAGACCAAAGAAGGATAAGCACAGCCCAAAAGGAAGTGGTGCTGAAGATATTCATTCCTTCTGGTCCAAAGTTTGGGTCATTTGGGATGCACATCCCAACATTTAACCCTTTTGATGATGGGTAAAGCTTCTACACTTTATAAAGAAGTTTAAGTATGATCCTTGTGTAGGAAACATTTATTTGGTGTTGTAAACCGTGTCTAAAACAATTGTTCTAAACAAACTTGTTTTGAAAGGTGTTTTTTAAGCTTGCTGGTATTCTTTCTACTCAGAATTTTGGAAGTACTTGACTAACAGAGTATGAGGCATGGAAGAGTTTTAAGGTGATCAGCTGCTTCAGGCTGAACATCATCTTTCCCCAGGAGGATCTAGGCTTCCAAGACAAGCTTTCAGGTAAAAACTCTTCTGTTTGACAGTCGATCCCATTTAGTAATGAAACAACTTCTCACAGGGTTTCTTCCAACTGTGCAGTTATTTACAGTTTAGAGGATTAAAATGTGGATGTTTTGGATGAAAAAGCTAATTAGATTCATTTGTATCTTTAACTAGTAATCTTAAACCATCATTGGGTTGTTTAGGTTTTTATTTATGGGGTCTGCTGTGGTGAAGGTGTTTATTTAACCTCTTATTTTAATGGAAGTATTAATTCTTTTCCATGAAATTCAGTGGAATTAGAACTTTCAAAGCTTATGAACTTCGATAATATGATCTTCAAATGGAGAGAGACACCAAAGTTAGTGTTCCCAGTCAGCAAAAGACAGACAGAACTTAGCCTTTACTTATGTAGTGTAGAAGCAGTTGGCTGGCCAGTTAACATAAGAGTAAGCCTGGTTTAGTTAAAGATCACATTGACAATTCTTTGAAAATAATTAAGTAACAAGTTTTGAGAATGGTTGTGATTTGTGTGCAATACTCAGTACACCAGTAACTGGAAAAGAAGAAATCACAAAAAGAAATAATAAAACTGTGATTTTTACAGTTTTAAAGAATGCTGATTTTGAGATCTGGGGTTGGTTTTGGTTTTTTGTTAAAAATATGCAAGTTTCTGCTTTTCTCAGTGCAGTGCTGTTTTGGTTTGCGGTTTTCATTTACTTGTTTGTCTGTTTTCCTGGTGTTAGACAATCCAATGGCAGACCAAAGGATGGACATATCTTCTACAATTAGTGACTTTATGTCACCAGATCCCGCTGACTTGATCTCCAGTTCCCTTAGCACTTCAGGAATGGATTGTAATAGGAAAAGAAAGGGAAGCTCTACTGATTATCAGTAAGTTGTATTTCTCTTGATTTAACACTGCTAAAAAGAGGTGGTAACACAACAATACGGTGGGGGGGAGATGATAGTAATATTTACAGCTATTTTTAAATAACCTTTTCTTGACAACCTGTTGTCAGGGTTTTATAAAGAAGAAAGCTACTGTGCACTAACAGCAAAGTCCATTATTTAATAATAAAAATAAAGTCTTCATCTCGATGCAGCTAGAATTGGGGGCTATCAGATGGGTTAAGGCTGAGAAGAAAAAATTTTGGCTGATAAGTGGGGAAAGAAGACTAATACCAATGAAACGTAGAGTGTGAAGGTCAATTATTTTGACTATTTACATAGGAAATAGAATATCAGAGCAATGGGAAGGAAGCTAATAAATTAATGAAAAAGTAGAACTGGGAATAGTTCATTTTCTTCACCTATTTTTTTGCCTTTCTTGTTACTTCATGTCAGTGGGCTGCCAGGCTTTACCTGATGAAGCTATTTTGGTCTCTCAGTTGAATATGAATCTGAATAGTCCCTGATTTGAGGCAGTTGATCTACCTTTCATTCAGTCAACTAACTTAATCTTGTATTGGCCTACAACTGTAGGCTGTTATTGCTGACAAAATAAAAACCTGTTTTCTTCTAAATCAGTAGTACTTTGGTCATTTTGTTTCAAGAAAGCTACTTCTCTTCAAGGGAAGCTTGCTAATGACAGTGCTTGGAAGCACTGTCAAAGCCATAGCTTCTCTCCTGGGGCAGGTATTTGAAATAGAAATCACACCAGCTCTGCTTTAGAATAGTAAAGGTTATAGTAAAGCTTACCAGATTTTCGGATGTGTAATGTCTTCTGCACTAGGCACACCAAGACCAACCTACTTACTCCTAAATCCCTGTGTGAACCTCATATGTATTGTACTTTACAAAGTCTACCTGCAGGGTAACTTGTGAATAGGTCCTATTCATTATGAATAGATCTGCCTACTCATTTTTATGTAACATCACAAATTTTATTCTTCTGGGCCTTTGGAATCCTGGCAGTTCCTTTTTACTGGGAGAGGTAGGATTTTTAAACCGTGTTGAGCATGACAATTAGGATCCCTGTGCTTAGGACTTCCTTTTAGGAGAACTTATGCATGAAACTTTAAGCGCTATTGAAAGACCACAAACATACTGCATATGTACCTTCTCTAACATGCATTTAGTCTTCCTAAGAAGTTCATTACTCCCTCTAGTTGAATTGACTAGTACAAAAGTCAATGAATAGCCTCAGTCTTACCAACTTCCTCTTCTGTAGAAAGGATTTCTCCGTCTTTATTCTCCTGGGTAGGAAGCATTGCTCAAGCCCTTTTTTCCAAAAGCCGCTTGCTCTTCTAAGTTGTAATCCCACCCTTTAGTTTTTGTGTGCCTTTAAAAAAAAAAAAAAAAAAAAAAGTGAAAACACTGTTTCCTTGAATCCCAAGTAAAATAAATTTACAACAGCTGTTGTCATACCATAAATTGTGTTGTGTTTCAGAGTAAATGGTGGCTAGTAAATATTCCTATTTTAAAATAGAACTTAAGGTAGACTTCCCTAATCCCTCCTTCTCTATGTATGTATTGGTAAGTGTTCAGAAATACACCTGTTCAGCTTTTGCTGCCCATGAGCAAGTGTCCAGTTTTATGCTTCATTTACCATTGAAGCCAGGCAATAGCAAAGGCAGAACCTGACTGGTTTAGTGTGGTTCTTTGTTCACCTCTCAAGTACAAGCAAACATACTGATCAGCTGCGCTTTCAGCTCTCCACACCAGCTTCAGTTTTTTCTCCTGCCATTCCTCCAGGAAAATTCCTGTCCAACCTATTGCTGTCACTTCAGCAAAGGTTGTCTGTTCTTCACTACAATCTGTTATAGTCAAATGCTGGAATCCAAGATTTCATGCACAGGCCTATTAACAGTTAATTTCTTTTTTTGGGAGTAATGTTTTCAGTTGTAATAATACATAAGTAAACTATCCAGAAGCATTTGTAGCTTACCTTGTGCCTCTGAAATTTTACTTTCTGTGGATTTTTTCTAATGCAAATTTTTTCTAAAATGAATGTTGTCACAACAGGCATCCTGTAGCTAAAGGTGGCATCGCAAGTAGAAAACTGATGCCTCATTTCTGTTTTTAAGTCCTATTCTAGATCTGCATGCTGTTTCTTTGTGAGCCTCAAAAGTGCTTTGAGCCATTGACTTAGACAGTAACTCAGATGTGCAAATTGAGAGATAAAGTAAACCTTTAGCATTATTTGAACTTCTTTTAAAATCAAATCACAAAGATAATTGATCTAAAAACGCAGTGGAGAGTATATGAATGACTGCCATGTTTGTTTTTAAAAAAGTTAATGTCCAGTGTTGAACAGACATAACTACTATGTTAATGGCTAATATGAGATTTTTTCATACAGCTTTTAGAAAACATAGCCTCTTAGGCATGTTAAAGTTCAGTGGTATTTCAGATCATTTTGCAGTCTTGAAGTGATGCCAGCAGTTAGCTTGCATGTAGAAACTCTGTTTGATTTCCTTATGGTATGATAAAGCCTGTATAAAGTTCAGAATTAGGACTTTAGTACTGACTATAAGAAAAAGTTTGTGTCCTGCTGGGCAGAATCACAACCTGAGAAACTTGGGATATTTTTCTTAAAAATTGCTTTTAATTTCTAGCCTTAGTCCTCTGAAATAAATCCTATTTATGTAACCACAAAGGAAACATGCATAAAGCACAGATCTTTGCTTTCTGAAGATGAAACGGTATCTCAGTGATTTGCATAACGCAATTTAGGTTAGTTGTTTTACTAGTTTTTCATGTTAAACATAATGAACTATGCTAGCTTTTCTTGAAAAGCAGAACTATTCTTTCAGAAAGTAGATTGATTTGAACTAGCTTATTGCCTTAGAATACATTCACTACTATTGTCTTATTTCATTGTACCTTTCATTTCAAATAGAATATAAATTAGCTTGAGAATTTCACAGAAAATGTAAGACACAATTGTTATTTCCTATATATGGTGTACTTTATTTTTCTTTCTTTTCAGACTTGATGGCTTTCCTTTTGAGTAAGTATAAATATTTTAATAATTGGTTTCACTTGAAAGAGAGATGCTTGGTGGTTTTGCTTGCCTTTCCCTCACATTTACTTAAAATTTACAAGTAAAAAATTAAACCAGCGTAAGCCAGGCCTCAGAGTGTCCATTTAAGCACAGTTGTACAGATTTAAGTATATCAAAACAGGCTTTTCTTAATTCTTTTGTCTAACAGGGCTGTAATCATAGGCATTCAAATTTTTTTACGAGATATGGCTATGAAACTTATGCTTCCCTCTCATTATTTCTGTACATATGGTTTTAATATTGCAGTGTAATAAGGGGAAATCCTTTTTCTACGTTCCTCGTTCTTTTTGTTTTGTGTTTATTCACATTGAGACAAAAGTAAGCCATGTATCTACACTGAAAGTTGAACTAATTTAAAATGTTCCTGGTTAGTTTCATACAGTCCCTCACTCTGTTGTGCATTTGGCCATCTCCAGTGGTTCACTGGTCTAGATTATTATCATCTCCTGTCCCAAAATGAACTACCATAAGGCAAACTAACGTGTAGAGCATACAAGCACAGAGTAATTAAGGGCAATTTGTGAATTTTATGCTAGCACTTTGATATCTGCCTCCAGTGGAACTTTTAACTGTAGTAAATGCAAGTTAGTAGCCCTATCTGATGAAGGCACGAAAAGTATCTGCTTTGATTTGTCCTTTTTTTCCCTTCTAGTTAACTGAAAAACGTTTTTATAACAGATGATATCTTTGAACCACAGCAAGTTTTACTGTCAAACACATCAAGCTGTGCCATTTTGTTCTCTCAAAAGGAGACACAACTAATTTAAGAAAATGTTTTAATGTTGTAAAAACCACACAGCTTCTTTAGTCCTTTCAGATTCTCACTTTTATATTCTTACTTTTAAGCTTTGTGACTTAGACTACACTGTTCCTGTCCTCTTTAATTTTATGATACTTTGATAACAGTTTTGCTAATTCTGCTTAATTTGTGATATATTGCTTTACTCTGTTTCTGCAGGGAAGGTATGGATACAGATAAAGATGACCAACATGGAAGGTACTATTGATACAGTCACTAAAATGGTAGTTCCATGGTACTGACATAGGATCCTGTGTGTAGATACCTGTTTTGGGTGTCACTGTGGTCATGGGTCTCAAATGTTTCTTTGCTGGCACAAAGTCTTAAGATCACTGAACAAATTAAAACAGACAAAAAACCCTAACACTTTGAGCCACACTATTATAAATAATGATCTTTTCAGACGAAAGGTTAAATGAATGTCCAAAGTTTTTAAAACAGATTTTAAGGAGGATCAGTAGGTATATAAGATGCATTAAACTTACTTGTTTTGGTGTTTTCAATACTGTCTTTGTGATACCATTTCTCAACAGATTGGAGTATACAGACCAACAAGGCAGAATAAAAAATGCAAGGTAATACTTGGATCAAGGGTATCAATAAGAATTCTGTTGCCCTTTCCTATACATGAAATATTTGCACATGTATCTTATCCTGAAAACAATTTTTTCTAGCTTTGACCTCTTGTTTTTCCATGTCTTTGCACTATTAACATTTTTCATGTGTAAACTGCATATACTAATTTGGTAGGTAACTTGTTTTTACTTACTTCATTAGCATTGAAATTTGAAGTCTGTGATTTGTGTTTCCGATAATGTTATATTCTTTCATCTTGTTTCTTTCAAACTTGATAGTGAGTTGTGAATGTGGTAACAGTGACTCCTTAATATGAGAAAACCAAAAATTAATTTGCTTAGTGTTTATCATAATTTTTCTTGCTTAGGAAGAGTTTAGTTCAGAGGTATCTCAAGTACTTGAAGTGGAAAGCTATAGGATGAGTAGAAGACTTGTATTGCTACAGCAAAAGGTAGTTTTAAATACTTAGTCCATTCATGTAGTGTACCGATTACAAATTCATAATTGAATGCTTTATTAAATATTTAGATATTTATAAATTTGCTTATCCATGACCTTTATGATTCCAGTTATGTTTCAATGTACGTGCTAAGAATAGAAATGGTGTACAGCAGTAGAAATCTCTACATAATTTTGTACTGTTTAGGGGGCTGTTTCAGAACAGATTCAGTGTACTGTATGGCCAACGTTATTTGTGTTTTCTGGTAAACTAGAACCATGTGCTGCAGCCTTACCTATTGCTTATAACTGTTACTCATCCAAATAATGAACATAAAATGTCTGAAGAATGCTGTATGTGGATGTCCTTTTCATGAGAATAAGAGGGTGACTTAATTATCAGGAGGAGGTTGTTTGTGTTATACTGGATTTTTTAATATGATTTATTTTCTCATGCTTTTCTGTTTTTCCTCACAACCTTCCCTGTTTAGGGAGGCTCACAGTCAAATTGAGAAAAGGCGTAGAGATAAAATGAACAGTTTTATAGATGAACTGGCGTCTTTGGTGCCAACGTGCAACGCTATGTCTCGGAAGCTAGATAAACTCACTGTATTGAGAATGGCAGTCCAGCACATGAAAACATTACGTGGTAAGTTGATTTGGGTAAAGGGAGTGCATGGACAGGGCTAGAAGAGGATGGCAAAATGGAATTTTCCCCAAAGCCATACTTTTTCTCTCCCTATCCTTTTGCCTAAAGGAGTAAGTTAATATGTTCTGGGACAGCTTCTTCCTTTTCTTAGCATTTGATGCTGTACATTCATTTATAGCTTACTTGTTCGTGGTCCAATATCCTGATCCAACTAGGAAATTTGTGGATGAGAAAGAATAATCTTCTATCATTTAACCTGATTGGTCACCATTGGTAGATTTAACAAAAGGAAGGCAGCTGAGACAGGTTGGGGGAAGGGCTTAAGTGACAGTGCACAGTTGAATCCTGTGCAGTGCTCTTCAGCAGGTAGTGTGCAAAACTTGTTGGATGAAGAAGTTAGATTTTAGCTGTAAGGAATACTCCTACAGGACTTCTGAGATTTTGTGTTTGTACCTGTAGCTGTGTGTGAAATAATGTAGAGTACTTAGAATGTTCAATTTTATTCTTTTTAATGAGTTTCTGTTGCAAGCACCTGAAGGGAAACACACAGGTTTGAAAGAGTTGGGGTTGTTGCAAATATCTGTATGTCTAAAAGCTTCATATAAGAAATCAGTGAAGATCTTGAAAGAGCTTTCAAGAAATATGCCACTGAGGAAACAGTGATGCAGCTAATTTAAAGGAAGAGCCACTGTTCTAGTTTCTAGGAGACCTGGTGTCTTCCAGGCATATTTATCCTAGCATTTTGGAAGGTTTAACTTCTGCAGCTGTCATTTGATTATATGAGTACTTCATAGTACAGCATTTGGGTTAAAAAGTATGTCAAGGAACACTTTTATATCTCAGAAGACATTTAATTTGCATTACTACATAATGCAGTGTCTGTGGTTTAGCAAAAAAGCTTCATCCTTTTTTAAGGTAATATCAACAGAGCTCATGTTGATAGTAAATCAAAACCAAAAAGCAACTTCTATTTTAAAGAACATCTGTAATGAATAACAGTATAAGAGGAGACAAAGGAAAATTGCTCTTTTAAGTATGTGTTGTTAAGTTTGTGATATGGGGATTGTTTGTTTGGTTTTTTTTAGGTGCTACAAACCCTTATACAGAAGCAAACTATAAGCCTTCTTTTCTATCAGACGATGAGTTAAAACATCTTATTCTCAGGGTATGTTTAAACTTTTAATAAAGAGATATTAATGGCTGTGAATATGCCTCTCCCAAAGCAAAACACCACTGTTTTTCTGCTTCTTGTCTCAGTTTAACAGTGTTCTGGTTATAAAGGATAATGAAGAAATCTACAAGATTTCTGCATAATTCCACATAATTTCTGCATAATTTCTACATAAAGTCAATGGGGTTTAACAATGACTAGCATCTCTTAATTTAAGCAGGACAATTTAAGAGGAAGATCTGAGGAAACTCTGGTATTTTGATGGTAACCATCAGAATCTCCAGCTGTTTCATGGACTGAAGCAAAATTACATAAATTGTTTCCTTGCAGGCTTTCTGTCATTGGCTCCCTTGACGTGATTTTCGGTGAACAATGATATAACAAACACCTTTTTTGAGGTCACTGATGTAACATGATTTAGTATGTTTGGCTGCTCACTGTATACTTCTTTTACGGAGTGAAGAGTGTCTATCGTTTGTCCGTAGTTAAGCTTTTCTGGTAGCTTGTGTAATTTGTGCACTTTAATGTCCAGACGTGGCGTATGCAGAATGTGATTTCTGCAATATTGTGACTCTAAAGCTATAAAATTAGGGCCTAATCCCTCATGCTTGTATGTAACTGAAAGAGCCACGATGGGAATTACTTGCCTACAGGCGCATAAGTGAATACCCAGGTTGCATTTGGTTTCTAAAAGAGGAGCTATAGAATAAATACAATTAAAATAATATTTTAATTTGAAACATAATCATAATATTATTGGACAAGACATGGATTCTTTCTTCCTGTAAAAGTGATTTTACATTCTGGCATGATGCCCAGAGTTATGCAGAAAACGTTTGTAGATGCTAAAAAAACTTTTATTATAATTTAGTATCTTGCCTGTTGACTCAGTTATCTCTAAATGTTAAGACAGCTCTCCTAGTATAGAAATTTTACTGTATTCAAAGTGGTTTTAAAGGTTATAACGATGTAGTGAGATTTATAACTTAGTAACTTTCTCCCCCTCCCAAATTAGGCAGCAGATGGATTTCTTTTTGTTGTGGGCTGTGACAGAGGGAAAATACTGTTTGTTTCAGAATCTGTCTTCAAGATCCTCAACTACAGTCAGGTATTCTTTTCTATTTTAAGTAATGTTAGGCCTTAAAAGATTGAAAAGATTTTTTTATGATTATGTGTTTATATGGAAGGGTATTTAGGTAAATAGTCTGTCTTGAAAGCTGAGATTTCTTGCAAAGAAAGAGGTTTTTCTTTGCCATGTCATTAGAGAAGATTGTTTCTGGTTTCCCTTCAAGCCAAGGAGGTGAAAAAGAACTAAATTTACCTCACTGATTGATGCATTCTGATCAGGCATTTCCCCTCAGGCTTGCAAAATCATTGTCTAATTGGAAGCATAAGCAAATATTGAAAAAACACTCAGGTTCTTCCAGTTGCTTCACATGAATTTTTTTACTTGGTTTTCTTTTTTCTGTTCTGGTTTTGCTAGAATACTTACTGATGGGAACTGGGAAGCAGTTATACCAAAGCCATGATTTTAGTACATGCTTAACGTGAGGCTTAACTTGCGCCGTATATTGTGTAAATAAGATTCTTCATTCGTTCTGTTATCTGCCTTGTTGCCAAATTTAAAAACTATATTAGCTTCAAAAATTTTCTTCAGGAAGCCTTTGGTGTTAGGTATATGCTAAATGCCTGCTCACCATGTAGATACTGAAAAAGAACATTGGCAATTATGATTTTTGTTTTTCCTTCAAACGTGTGGCACGTGAAGAAAGGTGGAAGAGAAACTGGAGTGTTTGGTAGTGGGGGTGGATTGAGAGTGCTATTTCTGCTAAGCTCTTACTGAAAATAGTGAAATAAATTACTATATAATGTAGTCATAACTTAAATATACAGAGAAAACATAAACATACCTCGCATTAAATCCTGAATCTCAGATGTTTAATGGTCCTTGGTTAGACCTATATATAAAAGGATTGCTTGCGATAGGTGCTAAAGTTGAGGAGATATACTGAACAATTACTTTTTTTACTAAATATTCAATCTCTACAGAATGATCTGATTGGTCAAAGTTTATTTGATTACCTTCATCCTAAAGATATTGCCAAAGTGAAGGAGCAGCTCTCTTCTTCTGATACTGCACCACGAGAAAGGCTTATAGATGCAAAAAGTAAGTATTGCCACCTTTGAAAAACAGTGTCGTGTATCCAGATTCACTGCTGCTGAATATTTGCCTAATGTCAAAAGTGTGTGTGTGGTGTGCTGTTTAGTTTATGTGTCATGCCAAGGAAGTTTTAGTTATGTCAAAACTAGTAGGCTTGGTGTGTGCTGCAGAATAGATGCATTAGTTTAACTGGCTTCACCTGTGAGGTGCCCTCTCTTTTTCCAGGCATCAGAGGTTTAGTTTTTCCCATTAAAAATTATGAAGCATTTGTTCTAAACCATCATTCTGAATGGCAGAATACACTTCAGTATTATTTTGGGTATTTTCAAGATAGAGGATTCTTTTGGTTTGTTTTTTTTATTGCCACTTCCATGAATGACCTAACCTTTCTCTCAAAAGTTTTTTACACTGGTCCTTGGAATCATTTTCTACTCCATCTCTTAGTTCTATTCCACTCTGGTATTTTAAAGTTGTTCTGTATCTCTGCTGCTTTTGAGATGAGTGGGTGTTTAATTCACTTTCTTAACGGGAGTCTGCATTGCTTGAGTAGAAGGTGGTATTTTACAACTCCAGATTTCCAGGTCATTAAGTCTCATGCTTGTCAGGAGCACAAACCTCTAGGATGTCATCTTCAAGAAGCCACCAGCTCATTTTCAGAAACTGAAGCCAAGAGAGATCATTCCAGGGCAGAATGCCTAGAGGCTCCAGCTGGATCGGCTGAAGTTTTTCTGGCTCCTGGTTTTGTCTGGTTGTCAAGCATGTATATCCAGTGCTGGCTCCTTTTTTCTGTGTGCCTCTGACAAAGTTACGGCAAAAATAAATACTGTGAGTTAACAGTCTTCCCATCTGCTATGGTAGACGGATTGGTAGAATTTCAAGAGCCCATATTCTTAAAGAGTACTAATATGTATGTATTTATTTTTATGTTGGCATGAGTGACTCAGGCACAGCTCGTACTCTCACTACTGAACAGTAGTTTCGAGTGCATGTGGTTGCAGGACAATCTGACCTCCTTGTTGTGACCTCAGTCAATTATAATTTTAAGGGATGCACACTTTATACTTTGGCATCATTGTTTTCCTCCTTACGTTAAAAGCCTTCAGGGCCCTAGAAGTTTTTGTACATGTTTGTAGCTGTTTGTTGATACATATCCCCATGCAGAAATGGTTGAAGTGGATAGCAAAAGTTGCTATGTGATTTAAATCCTCCATCAGCTCTTGGAGCACTGTCCCCTGGAGGTCCAGCTTCATCACTGGCGTTGCTGATACCTGTGTTCTTGATGCATGCCAGGCATCTTCCTGGAGCTCAGTTTGTACCAGCACTCTACTGTTGGCTCCCAGAGTTGATGTGTGTTTTGGTACTTTGTTTCTCTAGTTACTTTCCACAGAGCAGAAGAGAATCTAAGAATCTCCTGTAAGAATATGGTAAAGGTCAGGACTTATTGTTAGGGCATGGTCATATGCATTTATTGCTTTGAGGCTGGAGAGACTTCAGACATATAACCAGTGGTCTTGGGTCACAGGTGCTGCAGCACCTGTGTAGGTCACTGCTGCCTTTTTTCAACCTGCCATCATAACAATGAAAACTGATGTCTAAAATCATACCAGGGAAATGGACCTGAAATGGCACTGTGCTGTTTCTGCTCTATACGTGCATATGTGCTCTCTGAATGGGTGTTGTGATAGAAAAGTCTTTCAATCTGAAGGGACAAGGGCCTATTGATTGACTATGTATGAAGTACTGCTCTGGTTCAGGGTAAATAATCTCTATTTTGATCAGTTGATTGGTGTTCAAAGAAATCATAATTTTTTGCAAAACTTGTGTGGATTTGTACAATCTTTTGCTAATCTTTGCATTTAGAGCCCTGTGTTCTCCAGCTTTTGTAATTGTTTTCACACTAGAAAGTCTAATCACAAATTATAATGTTGATGTGGTCAGCTGAGTCCTGCACATACTCAATTCCATGAAAATCTCCAAGATGGGACTTCTGTTTCTGAAGAAGGATGTAAAAGGGCTTCTGTGCTAGTCCCAGCAACGTTGAAACTTTGTACAGTTGGGCAGTGTGATGTCATCCTTTGTATGGTTAATGTTGTACCTGATGAAGAAGGCTTCCTCACTTCCTCTCTTTGTTACAGCTGGACTCCCAGTTAAAACAGATATAACTCCTGGGCCATCACGACTGTGTTCTGGAGCAAGACGGTCCTTCTTTTGTAGGATGAAGTGCAATAGACCTTCGGTGAAAGTAGAAGACAAGGATTTCCCTTCAACCTGTTCAAAGAAGAAAGGTAACAATTATGCATTTTACTGCCAAATGTAATGGCTATCAGCCTGGTTTTTATACAATTGTTCATTTGGAGTGCTTAAACATTTTACATTTAATGAGCACTGTCAATGTTTCCTATTAATATATTGAACTCTGTCTAGGTCTGTTACTTCTTCATACCCCACCCACCTCCCAGTAGTGCTTACACACTGTATTACCATATAAAGCCAAATTCTCCTCTCTGCTTTCTTGACATTTTTTCAAGCACTTTGTGCTGACAATTTTGGTGTGATTATTGCATCCTCTTCAGACATTGATCGTATCATACTGAGCCCTGACCTTCTAGTGAGTGTCTGCACCAAAGGGGAGCTGTTACTCTCTTTCTCTGCTCCATCTTTGACAAGTGATGTTTGAATGGATATCCAACTTAAAAAATCAGTTTATTCTGACTTCATCTGTGGTTTTGGTAAATTCTGAGTACTGTAAATGGCAGAATTGTTCGGTCATAACATTATCAAAGTTGGTAATATTTTCTTGCTCTGCAGGATATTATTCTGGACATGTTGGAATATATGTTTAGACCCCATTTGAAAGTTTCTTCTTTGAGTACCTTGGGTAATACATTTGGTATTAAAGTGGAAAGTGTCAACTAGAGAACAAAACTGCAGTGTTTTGTCTCGGGATGTGACAGCTGCCCAAGTACTTCCTGCTAGTTTCAGATACAGATTCAATCTTAGATCATGCTTTTGTGTGCAACCCTGAGGAAAACACTTTGTGCAGTTAGGCATACACCTTTGACTCTCTAGGAAAGTCTTCTTCCTTGCAGTTTTAAGGCCTGCTCAGTGCTGAGGAATATGAGTTCTGCTTTTGTATTACTTGTCATTGTGAATCTTCATCCTCACCTCTATGTGCAGAGCTGTCTCCTGTATACCCCAAACAGCATCTATTCTGGCAAATAAATTGCTTTTGTTTTTTGTAGGAGCCTCATGTTAAGCTGAAAGAGGCATCCTATTTATCTATTTAGTGTATTAATTTCTTCAAACAATCCTTGAGATTGTTTGCATCCTTTGCTGAAATAATTAAACATGATGCAATTTCTACTTAAAGGTTATCAAAAGCAACCTTGGTCCCAACTGTGTGGTGTTTCAGTACCAGCCATGGTTTTGCAGAGATAAATTGCATATCGCGTTATCTAAGATTAGCTGCGTTGAAGGAGGAGTGCTGAAAAATCCCTTAGTGAACAGTGTCCCAAATTTCCTGGGTAAAAGAGGAGATGCATTATCAGCAGAAATGAGAGGAAGTTCTCCAAAGCAATATCCATGACCTAACTGCTCTTTTTAGGTTTTGTTGTTTTGTTTTTTTTCTGTTTTCTTTTTGCAGCAGACCGCAAAAGCTTTTGCACTATTCATAGTACAGGATATTTAAAAAGCTGGCCTCCAACAAAAATGGGACTGGATGAAGATAATGAACCGGATAATGAGGGTTGTAATTTAAGCTGTCTTGTTGCAATTGGACGGCTGCATCCTCACGTAGTACCCCAGCCAGTCAACGGTGAGATCAGGGTGAAACCCACAGAGTATGTTTCTCGGCACGCAATAGATGGGAAATTTGTTTTTGTAGATCAGAGGTAAGAATACTTGTAATATCTTCCACAATAAGTCAGTGTCTAACACTGCTTTACTGGCTGCTTTACTTGAAGCAGTGTAGATACTATTGGAATAAGAAATAACTGTTCTTTTCAGCTTTTTACTAAATCCTCATTACAGGTTATTTTGTTTTTTGAGACCAAGTTCAAAGCTATTACTGTGTATTTATACAGTATTACTGATTCAATTAAAAAAACCCCAAACTTCCCAAACTATGGTTTATTAGAATAATCCAGGGATCATTTCTGCCCATTTGTTAAGTGGAATCCCATTTGGAATGTGTGTATATAATCTTCAGAAGAATCTGCTGTCCTATCTTGAAACAGGACTGTGATTACTACTTTTCTTGTGTTTGAAAACTTTGGCAAACACTACATAGTTCAGTTATTATACAGGCTGCATTAGGCTTTGGTAGCATAGCAGAGACACATGACCTGTGTCTTCCTTCAAAATAGCTGGCATTGTTAAGGGAAAAAAGGTAGATGAAGGATGCTAATGGAGGAGTTATATAGGGTTGGTTGGAGAGGGCTTGTTTTGTTTCTGGCCTTGTCAAGATGGGTTGAGACTGCTCAGATGAGGCTGTTTCAGGTTGGCTGTGGCTTAAGTTTAGTTGATTACAGCATAGAAAAGCCCAGGCTCCAAATGCTGACAGAATCTGCCCACTGGGATTTGTTCAGGGATATGTCTGGTCTGTCAGCTGAGTTTGTGGACTTTGAGAGGAAATAGAGTAGATAGATAGTCTTGAGAGGAAGTGCAGTAAGGAGAATCTGTCTGAATGCTGTCTGGGTGGTTGGGTTTGGGGGGTTGCAGGTTTTGGTTGAGCTGTTTGGGGGTTTTTGGTTTTAATTTGAAGGAAACCTTTTTAACGTACCAGCTCTTCAGCAGCAGTGCTTAGAGCTGGTGGTCACGGAGGGAGCTGTGAGAGCATTCCTAGCCTTTCTGTTGCTCAGAGTGCGCTGTTCTGTCATGCCAAGGTATGGCAGCTTGTGAATGAGTCTGGCTTTCAAAAGATCAGATGTATTCTGCAGGTTGGTAATTCTGAAGAATTTCTAAAATAGTAATACTCAAAATGTTGGGTTTAAACACATGCACTCTTATTTAATGGTTTTCCAGCTGTTGTTTACATTCCTCAAGAGTGACCCTTTCAGTTCATGTTAGGCTGTTGTATGGCTCACTGTCACTTACCTACAGCACTGCTTTGCCTTTTCCTCTTCAGGTTTAAATTCTCAACATTACAGTGTACCTCCAAAGCTATTGAGAAAGTCTTACATCCCTTCCAGTGGTGGTAGTTCAAAGGTAACACCTGAGGGCTGCTGGTGTTTTGTACTTCTTGAATTACCTGAGAATTAAGAAGAATATTAATGATTTTTGGAGTTTTTTTTACCTTCTAAGCTGAAAACACATTTCCACATTAGTCAAGTCTTACCCTGTGTCAGTGTGAGTTTTAGTAATCTGTCAGTAATGACACTGTCAACTTGAAATGAATGATTTCCTCTTATTTTCTTTCCCTCTCCTTCCTTTCCCCAAGGGCAACAGCCATTCTGGCATACTTACCCCAGGAACTTCTAGGTACTTCATGTTATGAATATTTTCATCAAGATGACATAGGACATCTTGCAGAATGTCATAGGCAAGGTATGGTTATTAATAGTTCAGTAAAGAAATGTTGAAAATCCTACCAGAAACAATTGTGTATTAAGAAAACCAAACTTGAAAAGATGCGGATATATCTCTGTTTGCAAGTGCTTTAGTCAAGAACATATTGCAGCCTGTGCCAAACAATAGGATTATCTTTGACTTCCTTGGACTTCTACTGAATATGTGAGGTTGTGGTTGGGTGTGGGGTGCGTCTGCAGAAATAGCAGTCTAATTCAGTGGTGAAAGTAGATAAGGGCTCTGTTCATGTACTCGTGGTGCCTGTTTGACGCAAGGTTCCTTGCTTTCTGCCTGTCTTTAGTTTTGCAGACAAGAGAAAAAATAACAACTAACTGCTACAAGTTCAAAATAAAAGATGGCTCTTTTATTACATTGCGGAGTCGCTGGTTCAGTTTCATGAACCCTTGGACCAAAGAAGTAGAATACATTGTCTCAACAAACACAGTCGTTTGGTAAGTATTCTTCTCTTAGCAGCTGCAGGTACATGCTGAATGCTTTACCCTGTGTTCAGATGCATTTTGACCTAAATATGTGCACATCTTCTGTATGACAATAGGGGTCTTCTCCAGATAACACCCAGAACTGCATCCTGGAGGAGAAGGCAATTAGTTTAATAATCACAATAGTTTAGTATCCGATGTGTTTATTTTAAAGCCTGCAGAAATACGAAAACTTTCTTTCTTTGGGAAAACCTGGGGTTCCAGTCTTTGTAGGGACTGATAAGAGATATACTTCTTTGCTTTCGTATGGCTTCCCCTCCGCTTTTCTTTTTCCTTGAGGGTTCTGTACAGGTGCAGTGGCTTTGCAGTAGAATAGCTGCTGTAGAGGAACTCTCTTAGGAGAGAAGCAGTTTGGTTCTGTATTGCATGCTTTGAATCATAACATGGTGGTTTATTTTGGTTGTTTATCTAGCCTTGGTGTCAGTCACAGTGTTGCTTTCACAGAGGTGATAATGACTCACAAACTGCTTACACCCTGAAGCATTCCATCCTGACGCGCTGGCAGAGAGACTGTTACATGGGGTCTTTCTGTCACTGATTCTTACAATTCTTGATATCCACAGTGCCAGCGTACTTGATAGTGGAGACTCAGCCTTTCCCCAGCTTGCGGCTTCTCCACACAGCATGGACAGTGTGCTTCAGGCTGGAGAAGGTAACCACTGTACAGTGGGGAAATCATTGGCAGTCATGCCTTGTTAGCAGCTAATCCTGCATGCACAACTCTGCTGCACTTTTGCACTGAGAATTTGTTAATGTCCAAAAGAAAAATAATTTTGGGGGCAAAAAAGTGCAAATGTAGTTCTTATCCTGTTGAACTTAAATACCAGCTTTGGAATTAAGCTGGTCAGAGACATGCAAATGAGCTAGTTAGAAGAAACAAGTATAAATGAGGTTGGAAGATTGACATGGAGGACAAATGTTTGCATCATGGCTAGTGCTATTTGTGCATCACCCAACAGTGACTTGAGGTTCCATGGTCAGTGCAGATAACTACTCTGAGGGACAATGTACTGTAAATACAGGTTGGTCATTTGCCTTATCACTCCTCACCTGCCCTGGATTTGACTTTTTGTCAAGACATGAAGACTAACCTCTGGTAATCATCATGGGCTGGTTATGGATGCTGTGGGTCACTGAACCATCTTGTATAACAGGTGGTTTGCAGCATAATGCAGAGCACATCTTAATAATGAAGTGTTACTGGAGCTGGGTGAAAGGTAGAATAGAAAGATGTGGTGACAGCCTATGGATGAAAGATGGTGATAATACTGAGATCCTTGCTGAAGAGTCAGGACTTGTTGCTTTTGGAGACCCTATTCAGGAGATAATACTTGTCAGCTATACCTTTGTGTCAGGAGATAATACTTGTCGGTGTACCTTTGTAACTGTAGAGCAAGGATGTTACACGTGTCTGAAATTACATTGTAAGTTGAATGCGATACACTTAGAAGAGTGCAAGACTTCAGCTTTTCAGTTACATTTCCTTGTGAAAGATGAGGTTCACAAAGCGGAGCTGTGGAGAAGTAAAGGTGACAAAGCATGAGACAGCTGATAGTAGCAAGAAGAGAAGCTGCTGATAGGTGTGATGGTTAGTAATGGAAGGTAGAGCAGCAGCAATAATATGATGTCTGGGCCTCCTGAGAATGGGAAAAAAAGAGAACTGTTCTGTAACGGAATAAGCTTTTTTTCTTACAGTGTAGCCTTTGAAAAGGAAATGGATGCAGAATACTGTCATACTGACAATTCTTGTCCTAGAAAAGTGAATTAAGTGCAGTTTAATTGCAAGTGGTTCTGGCTCTGCTAAGGATCTGATGACCTTTTAGGTGAACCTTACCACCTCCTGATGAGTCTGAGCCAAGATACAAGGGTTGCCGTTGTTAAATATCAGTTTCCAAAAGGTGACAAGTACCCGTTATGGATAAGCAATGCTAGGGGCTTTCTTCCCCTTTCAGTACATGATCTCTTCTTTGATGTGCTTTTGAGTATATCAGGCTCTTTTCTCCCTACTTCTCAAGTGTTGTGCAAGTATCAAATCACGCTAAAGTGGCAGTGAGCTTCTAACTGTTCAGACCTCATGTTTTTCCTCCATTTTTAGATACTTGCAGTTACCTTCAGGGGGTTTATGTTCATTGGGTAGCGTGGGCTTATCCCATACCGAACGGAATATTTGCTGGCAAGTTCTTTACACAAAGAACAGACATGTTTGGAGGTGAGCCTATTCAGGCACAGAATAAAGCTATGGTGTACCACCTCTTCACAAGAGGTGCTACCAGATGCTTAAAATGCCCAGATTCCAATAAGAGTCAGAAGTGTTGCATGATGCATCCTCTGCTGGAGCAGAGGGTTCTTTGAGAGACATAGCATAGCTCAGTGTGAGTTGGGGCTTTCCATACATTTGAAGGTACTCACCAGTTGGTGGAATTGTAAATAAATGGGGTTTAGAAGGTCTGCAGCTTGTCAAAGCACATCTAAATGCAGATGAGTTTTGAAAGGTTTGCAAGCTTTTACCTGACCTGAAGATTTCTACTTATCGCAGGTGGCCCAAAAAGGACCCATCCTACTGTGCCTGGAATTCCAGGTGGAACGAGAGCCGGGGCAGGTAAAATAGGGAGGATGATTGCTGAAGAAATCATGGAGATTCACAGGTGAGAGGAAATAGTATGAAGTTATAGGAAAATGTGTTGTTATTTAGGAGAAAATTAAGGAAGGCTTTCTTGAGGCTGAGTACAGAATGATACAGTTGTATTCTATCAGTAGACAGCTACAGGTGCCTCAGAACACCTGAAGCAGTCAAAAAGCCTATAGTGAAAGAATGAAAAAGTTACAGCCTTCCAGCTTTCTGCTGCAACAGACTAATCCTGGAACCTTCTTTGCAATGGTGACAATTACCTGTTTACCAGAAACAGTAGTTAAAAGGAACTGCTAACTAGAAACAAGTGCCTTTCCAGGCTGTTCTTTTTCCAATGACTTAAAGGTGTGAGTGGCACAACCTCTAACTGCCAAAGCTATTGACTGTGTGCCAGAAAAGCACATAGTTTGTTTTCACTTTGCTCAGATGCTTTTAGTGTTGATAGGTGCGTAGGTTCAGCTTGTGCCGTCCTGCCACAGCCCTTTGAGCAAGGACACAAGGATTAAGCTAGCTCTGCCTTCCCAAGGGCGCTCTGTCTGAGTCAAGACATACATCTCGATTTAAACAAGTCTTGTAGCACCCTTCACTAAGGGACTGTAGTAACAGAGCTGTGTCTCAGAACAGCCACCTCACACAGGTGAGATGTACTTCCAGTGGGTGTCACTTTATTTCTACTGGCAAACAGTCCCTATTCTTCATGAACTTGCTTTTTGGAATTGTTCTTTTTCCTGTAAAAGTGGTCTTATCCAGCAGATGTTTAGGGGCAGTAAATCAGCCATACTGAGCTGCAAGTTGGGAAACATTCACTCCATTTCCCATACTTTTGCTTCTCCTGCAGACCAGAGACTACTTGCATCATTGTTTAAGGGAACATTAGAATAGGAAGAAAAAAAAAAAAACAGATAAACCAAGACAAAACCTGTACTTTGAAACTTAACCATCCCTTTCAGTAGCTGTAACACATTTAGCCTCAAGTGAGTGTAGTAGTATCACTCACCGCCCATGTTTTAATTTCATTTCAAGACCCTGGGTTAGTTCCAGTCCTTTTTCAGCAGCTGTTACTATTTTCCAAAGCTGCCTTCTGTTCAGCTTTCCCAGGGGAGCTCTGCCAAGGATAAGATTCCCATTTCCATTGCTTTTCTTCATAACTGTTCCCCTTCCTTGTTGGTTCTACAGTTAATACGTTATTCATTAATAACAAAATTATATTTGATCGAGCTATGGAAAATTGAAGTGCAAAAAACTGCTTTGAGTAGTTTAATATTAACTCTGTCAAACGTCCAATGTATTTCTGCAGCAGTAGCTCACTTAAGGAGCACAGGTTACTGGGACTGAGGCAGCTCAAATCCTTAGCTGGTCTAAATTGAAGTAAAATACAGAAGATAAGGCTTTCCTCAGTACCCAGGACCTTTTCCTTCTGACTCCCTGTGAAGGCTGTACAGGAGCAAGCAAAGGGGTGGGAGGAGGTGAAGCTTGCAGAGCAAGGAGCAAGCTGGACAACTGACACACAGCTGTTTATTGAACTGCAAATAAAAATATTGCTACTGCTGATTTGAGTGACACTGAAAAAGGGAGAAAAATCACAGAAATGAAGGTCACGCTTTTAACACCTTATGCCACCTGACAGTAAAGTCAGCATTCGAACTCCAGGTCTCTAGTGCGTGAGCCTCAAAGTTGCTGGCAAATTCATTCTCTGTGTTACGCATTTTTTAGGATAAGAGGATCATCACCTTCTAGCTGCGGTTCAAGTCCACTGAACATTACCAGCACACCACCACCTGACACATCCTCCCCAGGAGGCAAGAAGGTAAGAGCAAGCTTTACAAACCAGTCTTGTAGCAGTGGTGGGAAGCAACACGAGATCATCTGTGTAAAATTACACATGATGTTGGGCTCCTCCTGGCTGCTTGGCTGAAAAAGCCTGGCAGCAAGTCAGAGTATCCTGCTGGTAGAAATGGCTGGACAGTACTCCTGAAGTGCAGAGCCCACTCGTTCTTGAACACTGGCAGCTTCGGAACCCCCCTGTAGATGTTTCTTTTCGAACAGAGCTGCAACAGTGCTCCTCCTTTCTTGATCCTCCAAAAACTCTCTAACACCACGTACTGGCGAACACTGGAAGTGCTGCCGTTTGAACACAGCGCCCAAATGAATCGCAGCAGTTTTACCGTGCTGCTGTAGCACAAAATATGACTTAAGATGCTTTACTGTGCACTGACAGTGTAAGTCAATACCACGTAGCATGCCTTCTTCTAAGACTGCTTGAGTAGCACTTACATACCATTACCAATACTTAACAACCTGAACTATAGTACTAACTGCATTTAAGTCTTGCAAATTGCCGTTTATGGTAGTTACGTTTGTCGTGGTTTAAGGCCTGCCACACAGCCCACTCACTGCCCCCCCACCTCCTCCCTTGGCTCCCGGAGGGATGGGGAAGAGAATCGAAA
>WYDI02002899.1:0-22594 GCA_009867235.2 Psittacus erithacus | reverse complement strand
GGGGCAGCCACAGCTTCTCTGGGCACCCTGTGCCAGCGCCTCAGCACCCTCACAGGGAAGAGCTTCTGCCTTACATCCAACCTGAACTTGCCCTGTTTCAGTTTGAGCCCATCACCCCTTGTCTGTCACTACAGTCCCTGATGCAGAGTCCCTCTCCACCATCCTTGTAGCCCCCTTCAGACACTGGAAGCTGCTCTGAGGTCTCCAAGCAGCTTCTCCTCTCCAGGCTGAACAGCCCCAGTGTTCACAACCTGTCTTTGTACAGGAGGTGCTCCGGCCCCTGCTCACCCTCATGGCCTCCTTGCATTTGCTCCAACAGCTCCATTGAGGTTTTTGTCCTCAACGGGTCCATTGAGGACAAAATCTCCAAGGAGGAGGCAGTTGTGGCTTTGCTCTCAGTGCAGAGCCTGTTGGGTGTTTGTCACCCCATGCACGCAGAGGGCCCAGTCCTTTCCTGATGCAGGCAGCTTCCCTGTGCCAGCAGGGTCAGTCAGAGTACCCCCTCCCCGTGGCCTCGATGGGGAGCAGGAGCAGCAGCCGGGCACATGGGGCTGAGTGAGCTTCACCAAGGGCCTTGTGGCTCACCTCGTATTTCTGCCGCTTGAACTTTTCCTGCAGGTCAAACTTCTCTGCCTCCAGGTCACGGATGCTTTGCCATAGCTCCTTGGCCTTGTCCCTGTGGGAAGGGGTCAGTGCAGGAAAGGGACGTGGCAGGGGACAGGGCAGTGATGCCACCGTCGTCCCCGCTCCCTCTGCAGGCTCTGTGCCCGGATGGGGATGTGTTACCCATGCGGCAATGCCAGTCCCACGCATGGACCAGGGCCGGGGGGGCGGTTAGGACAGAAGAGGACACACGTCCCATGCGTGTGAGCGTGGCTCCCTCTGATGGCTACGGCTGTTAGCAGCAGCCTGGCAGAGCCACACAGCCCCTGTCCCCGGTGGGGTGTCACAGCCCATCACCCTCTTGTCTGGGCTGCATCCTCAAACCAGGATCCTGCGCCAGAGCAGAGCTCCTGTCCTGGACAGTCGGTGCTCACCTCAGCTTGTCCTCATTGAGGTGGTCGATGTTGAGGGGCTTCCGCCGTTCGCTGAGGATCTTCTTCTTCTTCTCCCGCTCCGTTTGCTTCTTCCCCACCTTTTTCTCTGACTGAGGAAACCATCGGTCCGTTGGAGGTCAGGAAATCTGCCCAGCCTTTGCTCTATCCCCATCCCCAGTTCTGCCCCAACACCCTCAGCTTTGGGGACGCCGGAAGCACACGAGGTCCTTAAGGTCCTTAAGGAAATCTTGGCAATAGTGGACAAGACACCCCCCACCCCGTTCCTGTCCACGAAGTGAGGCTGGACCCCGGCCAGCATCATCAAAGCAGAGCTCTCAGCTCACTTTGGTCCTCTCACTGCTGCTGTGACCAAAGAACAGTGCTGTGAGGCCAGCCCATGGCTGAGCCCTTCCCAGGAGCACCAGTGGCTGCATTGCAGCCATGCAGGGTAGGATCACACCTTCTGCATGTAGCCTCCAAAATGCAGCATGTTGGAGAAAGCCTTCTTCTTCCGCGCTTCCTCCTCAGCCTTCTTCCGTGCCTCCTCTTCCTCCTTGCGAGCTCTTTCTTCCTGCCAGGGTCAGAAGTGGGTCAGGACAGAGACCCCATGGACAAGGTGGTCCCATGTACTCCATGGCTGGAGCTGCCCATGGAGCATCCTGAGCCCCATTCCTTGGGGGGACACTCACGGCCATGCGGGCTTGTCGCTCCTTCTCCCTCTCACTGCGGATCCGCTGCTGCTCAGCCCTCTCCGCTCGCCGCTTTTCCTGCAGAAGGAGAGGATTGGACACTGGAGGGAATCTGCATCCTCGCTTTCCATAGGGACACACCCCTGACCCCTCTGAGAGCCCCAAGGGAAGAGCTGCTGCTCTCACGTCTCCCAAGACAGCATGCAGAGCAGTGACCATGGGGAAAGGCACGGCAGCATCACAGCAGCCAGGCCAAGAGCTTTCCAGGCACTGGGGGACAAAATCTGGCTCAGATCTCAGGCTTTGTCTAGCAGGGACATGGGATGTGTCAGGTCTTTCTGTCAAGGCCATGGGGGAAGGATTGCGGCTGGGGGAAGGCTGCATACATACAATCCTGTCCTTGAGGGACATGAGCTCCTCTTCCTCCTTCTTCCTGCTCTCAAAGTGGGCTTCAATGAGAGCCTGCAGTTCATTCAGGTCCTTCTCCATGCGCTTGCGGTGGATGTCCTGCACCAGACAGAAGCAGCAGTGGTGGCTCTCACGAGTGAAGCCCCCCAGGAGCTGCTGGGTACCTCTCAGGGGTGACATCTTGTGCTCTACTTACATCAAAATCCAGTCTCTCGCCATCTGGGATTTTGGGAGGCACCAGGTTTGGCATAAAGACCCTGCAGGAAGGTGAGGAGGAGAAGGGTCTGCAGCCAGTACCAGGGACAGGATGGTGCCTTTCATCCAGGCGCTGATCTACCCAGCCCTCCTCTCTGAACCTCGCAGTCCCCAGGGCTGCAGAGCGAGCACGCTTTGAGGACAGGGAGGTGTAATCCTGCTCGCTGGACATTGCCAGCTGGACAGCTTCAGAGGAAGACCTGTGGCATTCCCGGGAAGCCCTCCAAGGCACCCACATGGCTGGAATAACTCTGCAAGCTGCAGGCAACTTAGCCATGACCCTTTGCCAGGCACCCTGGGGCTGGCAGCCACCTGACTGCTCACCCAGCAGAGCACAGAGGAGCTGTGGGCTCCGGTGTGAGCTGGCACAGGGAGCTGGAAACCATGCTCTCATCCTCTGTGGGCTTGAGAGGGACAGGAGATGCTCAGTGGCTCAGTGGGGGCACGTAAAGACGAAGGGATTGTGGCTGAGGACAGAGCTGCCTCCCATAGCACGGCATTGCAGGGGTCTAGGGGGACCTGCAGGGTCCTGGCAACGATTCACTGCTCCTGCCTCATGCCATCCATGGCAAGGCACACACTGCAGTAGCACGACCCCGGCTGTGCCATGGACCATGCCCCAGGCTGGGATGCGCACAGGGTTTTTCCAGCTGCAGGGCCAAAGGGCAGCTGAGCTTCCCCCGAGGAACACTCAAAATGCTTCAAAACTGCCAAAAGACCTCATCCTCAGGATCCCCTTCCTATTCTGTGTCTGCCTGCCCATTTCTCTCCTTTTTCTCTCCATGTCCCAGTCCCACCCTGCTTTCAAGCCTCGATGTCTCATCCCCTCTAGGGATCATGGTGCTAAGCCCATCACACAGAGCCTCTGCCCTGGCACAGCTCCTCTTGACATTGACACTTACTTGGGTTTTGGCTTCGATTCACCTTCAGGTCCCCAGGAACAGGAGAAAAAGACAACGTCAGTGTCACAGAGGCAACCTTGACCCAAACCCCACCACACTGAGCACCCTTCTCTCCCATGGATCCTCCTCCAGCAAAGAGGCACTCAGTGAGCTCTGTACCAGAACCAGAGGCACACTCTGGTGCTCCTGGCTGAGCAGAAAGGTGTTTGGAACCTCTTTATGCAGGTGAAGGGACAGTGCCTCCCGCCCCAGAGAGCAACGAGGATGGATACTTCACCTTCCCCAGGCTCCTGCTCTCGGTCCACCTCTCCATCTGTGGAAAACGTGATGCTTTGGCTGCTGGAGGCCAGCACCCTGCCCAGGGACACAGCAGGGTGGTTCCAGCAGGCTGTTCCCCTCTGCTAAACCCAATTCCACCCCTCCGGAATGAAGGGGGAGAAAGCCATTCCCTCATGAGCATCCCTAACGCATAGACAGATCAGGAGATACTCCTCTCCAAGAGGAACCCAGAGGCGCAAGCAGTGCTACCTCCTTACCTAGGCAGCACAAAGCCATCCCTCCTGCAAGCACCCTGCTACCACAGCCCTGGCAGAGAATGGGGCCTGGGCATCTCTGCACCATTTACCACAGATTTCCCATCTCCAGCAGGAAATGGATTCAACACCAAAACCCTGTTACAAGGGCCCAGTGTCTTGGGGGACTGGGATCAGGACTGAAATAGCTGAAACTGTCTCTCCTCTCCTCCTGCTTTACCTTCTCCTGGTGCTTTCGTTTCATCTTGTTCTGTTTCGAAAGCAATGCGGAGAATATGAGCACCCATGGGTGAGGACAGCCCCAGCACCCCAACAGAGGGGTCCCAGCACCCCAACCTGGGGAGTACATCTGGGATCTGAGCCTGCCCCAACAGCCATGACAACACAGGGGCACACATCAGGCCACCCCGTCTGCTCCAAAGAGGTCTCAGGAAGCTGAGTGTCTTTCAATGGAGAGACACTGAACCCAGCTCTGGGAACTCCTATGGGATCTCCCGGTGGGAAAGGCTGAACTAATTTTTGGCACTGTTTTGGAGAGCTGGACACCAACCAGCAGAAAGCACCATTGTCCCTCTGCTTGCAGAGCCGTTGCATTCAGCAGATCAGGGAAGGCCAGCTCAGGTTTGACATCTCACTGGAAGCCATAGATACAGGGGGGAGCTGCCCTCTGTGCTATTGACCATGCTGGGACATCCCAGACCCTGCTTGGTACCCCAAAGCCAGGCCATGGGAGCTCGCTGGCGAAGCCGTCACTCACCTTCTGCCTTGGTTTCTTCAGTCTCCTCCTCCGCATCCTCTACCTGTTCTTCCTGCCCTGTGGAATAACGGGCAGCGTGAGTCCAAGGTCCATTGCTCCCCTGGCTCCCTACAGACCCCCAGCACAACTGCAACATGGAGCCAGATGAGAGAGACCCAGCAGAGATGCAGCCAGAGGAGAAGGAAGCAAAGAGCTTCGCTCTAACCCTTCCCCAAGGCCTGCTCTCTGTGCTTGTGCAACTCAGCAGATCCATAGCCCCTCCCGGTTTGTCCCTCATTCCTTCTCATGCTAATCATGCTCTTATAGCCCAGGCTGGGAGGGAGTGATTCCTATTGCCCCCATCTAGCCCCAGCGAAGAGCAGGAGCGGCTGGCATCAGAGAACGTGCCTTCGGCGCCTGCACAATCCTATCTATGGCACTGCGCGAGCATTTTTCCACTGGAGGGAGCAGTATCCCCACAAGAGTCCTCCATTGGAGTCCGAGCAATGCCGGAGCCCACAGGCGCTGGGAAGCGCTGTGCTCCCCCAGCAAGAGAGAAGGAAAGGAAAAGAAGACAGCGAACCAGGAGTACATCGGCTGCTGTAAGAGAGGAGCCACAGACACAGGAGCAGATGCACAGAGCACAGCAGGGCAGGAAGGGGGGAGTGCAAGGACTAAAAGATAGAAGTGGAAGAATGAAAGAAAACCATTTCCCAACCAGGGAGAGGCAAAAGACACACCGACATATTCATAGCAGCAGTGGAGAGATGAAATAGAGAAAGGTGCAATAACTACCGTCTTCATCCTCTATCCATTCTTCCTCTTCTGAGCCAGGGAGGAGGGAAAGGAATAAGTGCAGAGGTTAGTCGGATGCCACAAAGCTGTGGAGTGTATCTATGGCGTGCATGAGATGAGCACTCCAGCACTGCAGGGCTTTCCCCTTTGCATGTCCCTTTGCTTTTAATGTCTGGGATGCTTTGCTGTGCAGCAGCCCAGGCTGCCTGGCAGTGCCCTGAAGCAGCAAGAGGCTCGGCAAAACCCAGCTCCCAAACCCAGCCCAAACACACAGCCCAGATGTGCCCCAGCGTGTCTGCATGCACCACAGGCTCTGCTGCTTCATCCGGCTGAGGCACTTGGAGCTTTGTGCTTGAGCATCATTAACATACATTCAGCTGAGGCTCCAGCTCCCATTGAGTTATTGGGCCCACACCTCTGCCTGTGCTGAGGTCGTCCCATCCTGTCCGTCCGTCCGTCCCCCCCCAGCATTCCCACCCCTGCTTTGAGTGAAGGGAACACTCAGACAAAAGAGATCCTGAAATAAAACTCAGGCTGGTTTTGATCCTGCTGATGTTTCAGGTGGAGAAATCCAGAGCATGGTCTCCTTTGCCATGAGTTACCCATCACAAGGAGGTTGTGGAGTCTCCCTCTCTGGAGACATTCAAAAGCCACTTGGACACATTCCTGTGTAACCCACTCAGTGGTCCTGCCTTGGCAGGGGGTTGGACTGGATGAGCTCCAGAGGTCCCTTCCAACCCGAATGATTCTGTGCTTCCAACCGAGGAGCTTACCACCAGAACCCACCCAAGCAAAACACTGAACCAACAGCACTTGTCCCTTGGTTCTTAGAACCACAGGTGAGACACTTACCTTCTTCCACATACTCCTCTTCAGAGAGCACACGTGCACGCAGGAAAGAGGGAAGGGAAAGAGGTGCAGGTTATTGAAGTTGCTTGGATCACTGCTTCAGCCTCAGGGCAGCTGCAGATGGTCCATATCCTCTTACCTTCCTGCTCCCTGCAAAGCACAGCATGGATTTGTGGTGTGACAATGGGGCACATGTGTCCATCACTCCATTCAAAGTGCTCAACTGACACTTCAGCAGTGGTCAGGGCACAGCACCATTTTGCAGCCTGAGAAGATCAAGTGACCGCGGCCTCTCATCCTAGAAATGGGCACCTCTCATCCCAGCTTTGTCCTTAGGACTCTGTCCTAAGTCCTTTCCTGACCCCCGGGGAGATGCACAGTCTGTCCTTGGAGTGCCCAGGGGACACTGGGCACAGGGCTCGGACTGATTGCCCGGACATGCAGGTCTGTCATGGCATTTGAACATAACAGAAGGATTCGGATCTACTTTTTCTGCTGGTGGATGAGGAGCAGGAGCTGTGTTTGGACTAATCCCTATAACCATGTATTGCAGATATTGAGCCCCTTCTCTCCAGGGTGCATTTCATGGCCCAGCAGCCCTCACCAGCAGAAGTTGCCCTCAGATTTAGGCCTTGGGGAGTGATGTTTTGGATGCAGCAGTAAAAACCCCATCAGCTTTTCCCAGCTCTCTCTCACTGATTCAGCTTGCAGCGTTTCCAATGTCAGGGCTATCCCTTGCCATGTGCGTGGTCCTACAGCCCCTAACACAAGACTCCCCACTGCTGGGGGTCTCAGCAGTGGTGCAGATGGGCACGAGGTGGGAAGATTTTATGCTGGAACCAAATGGCACTTCTAAGCAATACCATGACCCTGCGGGGAAGTGGGAATAAGGAGAAACTGCTTAAAATCACATCACTTACTGGTCATGTTCTTCGATGACCTCCTCAGAGTCTGACATGCCTGGTTATCTGGCAGAATTCAAGGCACATTGGAAAAAGTGAGGGTTAGGAGTGGAGATAAGGACAAGCACAGCCTGTCCTCCAGCACCCGGGACACAGGCACAGGGATGCTGTGTCTCGCCAAAGCACTGGGAGCCCTGAGCTGCCCCCAGCTCTGACAGCATTATCTCAACAGAGATAAGGTTCCCCCTCCCCTCCTCTCCCAGGATCACTGCTCGCCCCAAATAGCAGGCAGGAGATTAGACACAGCCTCATGCAACACTGATAACTGCTGTCAGGAGCCATGTCCAGCTGCCTCAGGGTGCTGTGTTTGCTCAGGGCACAGGAAAAGAGCCCAATTACAACGCTCAGCTCGTTTGGCTTCCTGACTATTCTTAGCTCGGTTGGGACATAGAAACTTTGCAGGGACATCCCATTATCTCACATTTACAGCCCTGCACAAGCCACAGCACAAGAGCTCGATGGCATTTCACAGCCCAGCCCTTCAAGAGCAGAGTATGCCCTGGAAAGGGATGACCTGGGCTCAGCCGAGGTGTTTCTCTCCTGGTCCTGAGACTGAGCTGAGCTAAAAGGAGTGATTCACAGCCTGATTCAGCAATAGGGGTAGTAACTGCAGGAATGGCCGTGCTCATTCCCAGTCAGGATCAGGAGGATGACACTCGTCCCACCTCATCTAGCTTCTACTCAGTGCTCCACCACGAGGTCTACACAGACCAATGCTGTGATCAGCCCCGGCCTTGGGCATCCCAGAGCAGCGCTGGGCATCCCGCAGCAGAGGTGGGCACCAACCCAGACCCCTGCACAGCCTGTCCACTGCTCAAGCTTGTGCCAGACCTCGGCCCAGCCACAATGCAGCTCTAGAAATAACTCCCATGTGCCAAAGCACCTGTTCCCAGAGCAGCGCCGCTTCCCTTCTCCTGCTGGGAACAACTGGTCCTGCTGCATCTGTCGAGCATTTATAACCCGGGATGGGTAGGACAGGCTGCGGGGTCGCCTGCTCGAGATGCTGAATCCAGGACTGGAATCCACACGCATGGGAAAGCCGCGCTGCAGGAGGGGCACCTCCGCATACCCGGGGGTGGTCAAATCTCACTTCTGAGCAATGACTCAGAAGGTGCTTTTTGGAGACAAATGAAGTCAGAACTCAGCGCCGTCTGCCCCAGCTTCATCGCCTGCTTCTGCCATCAGTGTCCCCTCTGATGGGTCTGGGGCTTGGCCCTAAGAACCCCTTTCAGCACCATCCCCTCAACTCCTCTCCCTCTCAAACATCAGTTCCTGGCCCTATCTGTCCCCCAGGCTCAGCATGGTCCTGCTGTCCTGAGCTTGGCAAATAATTCATGCGGCCTCTGAGCTTGCCAAGACTTCACTTTGTCCTCTCACGACACAAAGGCAGAGATTCCCTCCTGGCCATGACAGTGCAAACATGCATTTGCAAAAGCTTATTTCCACATCTCCATTTGCCTCTTCCCTCATATATCACTCTATCCCACAGAGAATTTGCTGAGGAACAGCAACCAAACCTTAAAGGGTACACAAAAAAGGTGCCTCTAGGAAACACGCATCCATCCTCAGAGCAGAAACAGATAAACCTTTCCACTGAAGCTTTGGAATCTTGTTTTCCCAGCACTTACTCCAATGTGGGTCACATCTCTACTCCTTCCTGCTTGGCAGGGTCAGACCATGCGCAGGAACATCCCAGCTCTAATCCACCCTATGGGCTGCCAGTGAGCCATGGCCAGGCTGGCCCAGCTCTCACATGGGCATCGCATCCCTCCTGTCCCCTCCAGAGACACAGTTAACAGGGATCCGTGAGATCCCCTGGAACCAGAGCAGCCAAAATCCTTCTCGAGCCACCTTGGCACACACTGGGGTGGTTTAAAGGGCATTGGGCAAGTTGCAAATACAACCCCCTGGAGAAGGTCCGGATGCTTGATCCATGGGAATGCCTTCATGGCAAAAATACCTCCTGGCTGGGGAGGACCATCACCCCGGAGCCAAATCACTCCCCCCCTTCCACTAAGCATCCTATGCCCCACGCAGGCAGCCCCCCACGCAGCCTTACCTCTGCTGTGGGGCGCCAGTGAGATCCCAGGGAGCTGGCGGGCGTCTGGGAAATGCTCTTTGGGGGCAGGAGGCTTTAAGGGGGCTCCAGCGCCCACCCCGGGGCGGGCAGCGCCGGGAGGAATGTGCCCGGCGCCCAGGGAGGAATGCAACACTTGTGAGCTGCTATTTCAGCCCCAGCCCCCTCTGCCGCTCCCCCTTCCCCCCCAGGAGCCCATATAAGCCCAAGCTATTGTGTGGCCTCAGAGATTTGCTATTTTAAACCCTTTGGACTGAGATACGCGAGTGCCCAAGGGGCTGACACAAGCCAGGCAGCTGTCACGTTCTGATAAGGCAGCGAGCGCAGGAGCAGACCCTCCATCGCAGCCCCCAGCCCTGCACCGAGCCCAAGATGCTGTAAGAGAAGAAGCCCAGGCTGGTTTTACCCCCCCCAGGACATGCGTGTCTCAGGTCTTTGCCTCCTTTTCCCTTGTCAGAAGAAGAGAAGGGAAACTGTTCCCATCCCATCTCAGAAGCAGGGGACCAGGAGCATCTTAGAAAGAGCAACTTTTATTAGGAAAACAAAAAAGGCACAGAGAGAACCAAGTCCTTTCCAAAGCCCAACAAGCAAGATCAGGTCTAGGGGCAGCAATAAAGGCCTACGCCACATTTGGATACTGCAGTGGTTGCTCAACACACAGCCCTTGCCCACTTGAATGGCCCCAGCCCAAGGATTTCAGAATCATTATATGGGCCCAGCACCCTAAAGCCGTCCTGATTACCCTGTATCCCTGCTGGGTGGGCTCAGCAGCCCAAGGAGTGCAGGACACGGGTCACAACAGCCACAGGCAATGGGCTCAGGAAGAAGGGCAAGAGGGAAACAGGGCTTGGGGAAGGGGCCCAGCACAGGGCGTTCAGCTCCATACAACCCCAAAAATAGGACCATGGTCCACCCATCTTTCCCATGTGTTTAAGTGAAAGGGGTCACTGCACCAGTGGCATCGGGTCCACGCTTCTTCTACAAAGCATCACTTGATGCACGTGTGACATTGCAAGCTTGGGTTGCTCCAGCAGTGACAGCCTGGGGAAGGACTGACATCTGCCTGCCCCACGTCACCCCACAGGAGCCAGGCAGCAGGGATGGGCATGGTCCATGGCTGTGCAGCTGAAACTCCCTTGCCCAGGCAGCTTCATGCCTCACCGACGTCATCCAGCTGCAAGGGAGATGCAGAGGGTGATCCCCTTTTGCAAGCACAGTTGTGGGGCACAGGCAGAGGTTAGGAGCAAAACACCAAAACGCTGAAGGAAAACAAGGCAAGAATCTGTCTCCAGCATCTGCAAGGAGCTTCCAGGCCTGGGCACTCCTGGACAGGCAGCAAGTGAGGACTGAGTGCGCAGGGATAAGCTTCCAGCCTTCTTCCTTCCTCAAGCAGAGGACCCCCGCAATGTGGGGTGCACCTACATGTGGCACGGGGAGCACTCATGGCAGTGGGCTGCTGGGCAGGGCTGGGCTTTGATCCTCAGAGCAAAACAGTTTTTCCCAGATCATCTGCTGTTATTACCAATGATATTATTGCAACTGAAAAAGAAAGTGAGAAACAGTGAGATCAGGCCTGGGGCTGCAAACCCCCAGAGGCAGCTCCTGCAACCAGGACCATACTTGCGCCAAACAGGGAACAGTGCAGGCAGGCATCCCCTAAATGCCACCACATGCCACTTTTCCCTTCTTCTCCCAGACCAGACTCCTTCTCACCATCAGAGCTGCCTCCAGCTGTCCCCTCCTGCCAACTCTCCCAAGCCATGGAGTCCTGGATGCCCCACACAACCCCTCTATCCCCCATAGCCTGGGTTTCTCACATCTGCCCTGTGGGAGATGTGTCCATAGTCCTGGCTCTGCCCCTGGCTCAGAGGATGCACCACCTTTCAAAGCAGCTCCTCCTCTACCTTGGTGTCTGCAGAGGTGTCTCCAGGCTGCTTTACCCAGACATCACGGATGGGCAGGCTGTTTATCTTCCTGATGTCCTGCAAACAGAGGCGGCACAGGAAGGTTTTCCCTGCGCATCACGCGTTACCTCGGCCCGATTTGAACCGACCCTTGAAGCACACATGCCCCAGGTAAAACCAGACACCTCTGAGCCCCTGCCCCAGGAGGACCCTCTGAACCAAGCACAGCTCCAGCCCGCAGAGACGGCGGCACCGGATGCTCTTACAGGAGAGGCTGATAAAGGAGCTGCAGGCTTGCATCCAGGAGTGACCCGGGGGCAAACCCTCCCCTGGCAGACGCGAGCCGGCGCAGACACGTCTGGGCAGCACTAATCTCTGCCGCTCAGTGCTGCGGGTGCCCGGGCTTGTCTGCCCCGGCTGCAGGGCCGGGCTGGAGCTGCCCCTCCTGGGCCCATACCCGGGAAGCAGCAGGAGGCTCTGCTGTGTTATTGCTGCTGACAGCGAGACCCCCGCCCAGGACTCGCTGAGCGTCTCCTTTCCAAGCACAGGAAACTACCTTGAGGCCAAAAGGTTTCCTGTCCATCTCCCTAGAGCACCCGCAGTGGCAGAGTGATGACCTCCGAGTTCCCTTAGAGGGGGACTTTGCCCCCACAGTTACAAGGCATCCTACTTTTGGGGGCTGGGGTACATGCAGGGATGCAGAGCACTCCAGACCCCACATGCAGCAGGACAAACACAGATCTCTACACTCCACAGAACCCCAGTTCATCAACCCATAAGCTCCAACACCCCAGATGCAGGGGCATGTCCTGCCAGGCTGCCTGGGCTCTGGGCTCTTGCCTGAGGTGTCAGCACAAGCCGGTACCTTGCTCCTCTCCTCCTTGGCAGGCTCCTGAGCTCGGCTGATCCACAGATTAATGCGGGACGTCACTGACCCTGGGATCTTCAGGTTGTCCTGCGGCACAAAGACACCAGGATTACAGCACCAGCTCCCTCATGGCACCAATGTCACCGGGCACAGCCCTCAGGGTACAGGGAGACAGAGCAAACCCGCGGCGGGCAGCGATCAGCCCACACCTCGGCTCCATCCCAGCTCCTCAAATACCAGCGCATCGGCACAGACCCGCACACCCCCAGAGCACCCTCTGGGTGGCAGCCGGTACCCAAGCGCAGCCCTGCACCTCTCAACAAGCACCGCGCTCCCATCGCGCCGCACCCGGGATGTAAAGAGGGGAAGATGCGCCCGAGAAGGCGGTGCCGGCCCCAGCACAAGGCGCTGCCGGGGGCTCCTGCGTTACCTTCCTGGCAGCGAGCGGCTCGCCCTTGCCCGGAGCGCTCGCCTCGAAGAAGTTGCGCTTGCTCGCCACCCCGTCGGAGGACAGCAGGAGGCTCTTGTGAACAGGCAGGGATGACTTCACCGCCTCCGAGCGCTGCGAGGAGAGAGCGGGGTCAGCGGGAGGCATGGCTGCGCCACACGTGGGGAAGAGCAAAGTCCCGCTTCTGGGTCACATCCCGAGCCCATCGGGGTCTGCTGCTCCCTCCATGCCCATCCAAGCTCATAGGCTTGCCCCACTGCTCCCCGCAGCAGGATCCTGCAGCATCTGCATGACCCTCTCCAACGAATATCTGCTCCCAGCTCCTAAAATCCTGAGGCTCATCCCTTTTTCTGCCTGAGACCATCTTCTTTAACCCCATTAGAGCGTGTTTGATGCGCATCAATCCCACCCTCCCTTTCCCATTCAGCTCCAGGCCATGCCTCTTCTTCTCCCCACACATCCCTCCCATGCCAAGGGATTTCAGCACCTGCACGGCAGAGTTGTACTTTTCCAGCTTCTCCCCAATGGTGGTGCTGCTGCCTGCGATCCTCATACTTGCGCTGGTGAAGAAGAGGGGAGAGAGTTGGATGCAGCCCCCTCAGGATATTTTGGGATTCAGCCCATGGTCCTTGGGGAAGCTGCTTGGCAGGAGAAGACCCAGACTGACTCAGGCACTCCTCCTGCATCCATCTGCCAAGTGAATGACAGCTCATTCCCTGCTGAAGACCAAGATCTCTGGGTCTCACCATCTTACTGGGACCACTCTGTACACTGAAAACCAGCCCTGAGCTCCTCGGTTTACCCTGTCTTCACCACTGCCAGGTCTGAACTGCATCCTCACCAGTATCAGGATGAGGTTGCCTGCAGTATGCACAGTTACAAGCCTGGGCGCTGTAAAACCCCACTCCCCTGCCCTGCATTCAGAGGTGGGAGAGCATCCCATGACTCCCTGCATTTACACCTGATCCTTTGTTCCTCAAGAGTTTTCAAGCCATCTGGCCAAAGCTTGCCATGGAGATCTGGCCACCAAAGCCAGACCAGGGTGCTCATGGACCTGTACAGTTGGTTTTGATATCTCCAAGGATGGGACCCTGGTTGTGGTGCTGCACCACTCCACACTTAACCACCTCTGTGCAGGCACAAGCACCTATGAGAAACTGCCTGTACCAAGAGGCAGCAGGGGATACCTGGGGGGGGTTTGTACACATACAAGTTGTACACTGGACATCAGTCAGGCATCCCGGGTACCAGCATCCAGCAGACGTGTACCAGGGTACTCACTACCTGGTACCAGGTCCCATCACCTCCTCCTCCCTTGGAACACAAAGGGGGACAATTCCTGCTCAGCAAGACCCAAGTAACATGAAGGGAGGTGCTGACCTCCTTGTGAGAGGGCTTTGGCTTTCTTCTTTCTGCTTTCTTGAGATCACCTGGAAGGCACAAGGAAAGGAGATACTGGAACCATCTTTGGTTATCAAAGATAAACATGGGAGAAGCTGTCACAAACTCATCTTCCCCATTTTCAAGAAAGCTCCGTTTTCACCCACACCGGAGCTGATGTCACATCTCAAAGCCCTCCAGCTTAATGACACTTTGTAGTGCTACCATCCCCAATAAAGCAACATGAAACTCAACTAAGCCAGCAAGTCAGTACTGATTCACAGTAGGGAGCATCTCAACAGCTCTTGGTTTTCCCAGCCTCTCCAAGCTCTTTATTCCAGAGATCTTTTGGGCCAGGCTAGAATGCAAGATATTCCCAGGGATGTAACAAGGGGCAAGAAAGAGGATGGATCTCTCAGAGAAGACCAGTAATGCCAGAGGGGGAATGGTCAGTCCTGGGACTCTTTGGGAAAGGGGAGGACAATGAGCTCCCTGTTTTCTCATCACTTCCCACAAGTTCCCATGCCAGCACAGAGCATACAAATATGGACTTGTTCATCAGCACAGGCCTTCAGTCAGAATGAAAATGGAGATAAACTGAAGCATAACTGCAACGCCCAGATCAAGGGTGGATTTCAAATACACTTTTGGGAATAGGCTCTGCCAACATAACCTGGAGACCAAAGCAACCCTTCCTTCCCCCATCCTCCACTGCCTAAACAGGGGTCTTCCCCTCATTTGCTTCAGCTCTTACCCTAAAGGAGACAGTTCTTGGGCTGGCTCTTCTGATGGAGCTGCTGTAGGTGACCTGAGTTGGAGAAGTATCTGCCTTCTCTGCAGGTTCCTCTTGGGTGGGAGACAGTTGTGTTGCCTCCTTTGGGGGATTCCTGCATGGTTGCTGAGGAAAAAGCAGGTACCTAATGCATCCCTGCAGGAGCAGAGCAGCCAGGGTGGGAACTGCTTTGGAAGCAGGATTTGAGGTTGAGGTCCTCCAGACCTTGGCTGTCTCATTTGGACAGGCAAAGCCCTAAAGACCTCTTCAATGACACCATGATGGCAATCAGTAGGGGCTTACTGGGGAAAGGGATCAGAATTGCCCATGCAAGGGAGGGAAAGGGGGTGGTGGGACTCTGGTCACCACCTCGTAGTTTGCTGCGTTCAGAAAAACCCTCCCCAAAAGCCCACGGCTCCATTTCCCTCCTGGTGCTTTGGGGCTCTGCCCCTCTCTGCTGTCCTCCCAGCATCCAGGGCCTCACACCCCAGGGGTTGGTGCCTTCTCCATCCCTGCTCACCTGCTGGTCCAGGGATGAGGTTGCCACTGGGGATGCCTTCTCCGCACTGCGGCTCCCTTGCCTGGTCAGGATCTTGACCTCTCGGAGCCGGCAGCCCCCCAGCTCCATCGGTGCCTGTGGTTCCTGCACCTCCTTTCTCTGCTCCCCCCGAGGAGTCCCCACACCTTGTCCCTCCTTGTCCTGGAGCTGTGCCCTCACCACCACCTTCCTCTCCAAGGCTGGCTGTCGGTGTCGGTCCCCTGGTGGGTCCCCTCTGCCCTTGGCCACATCCCGATCCCTCTGTCCAGCCTGGATGCTCTCCTGCCCTGTGCATGGCTGCGTCCCTGCCTCAGCACGACTCGCTCCCACCCCTGGATCCTGCTGCTCCTTCTCCTGCCTCAGTTTCCCAGAGATTGCCATCGGGGACCTTGTCCGTCTCTCTTCTTGTGTCTTCAGCACTACTGAGAGCTTGTGCTCTTCCCCATCCTCTGTAGACATGGGCTTCACCAGGGACTGAGGTCTAGAGATGGAGACAAAAGAGGGAGCAAACCTCAGCATCCCAGGACCAGAGGGCTGGTTTTATGCTGCAGGTGAAAGGCTTTAGGAGGTGTGTGTAAAGCTCCCACCAACATCCTGGACTCATCCCCACAGAGCAGGACTTGCAGCCACGCTCATCACTGTCACCCCCGCTATAGGCCCTCTGAGGACAAGTTTGGATTAGAAGTCCTCCTTTCCTTTTTGTAGCAGAGATTAAGCACTTCTACAGCCTCATCCCAGGACAGCAGCATCCACAAGGATATTTGCATTCCTCCTGAATTACAATCACATGGGCAGCCTGTGCTAGTGCTAGGGAAAGGGAACTTTACTATCTATCTTGTTCATATTAGCCATGTCCAGGCCCTATTCAACCCATATCCAACACAAGCACCCAAACTCCACCCCACCTGAAACACAGAAAAGAACATCTCTAGAGCACGGATCTCACTGTACACAAACCCCATCTAAACACTGGATATCTCCAGGATCAATTTAGAGAGGGGGCTCAGTTGTGAAAGGGCAGCCTGACCCCAGAGCACCTCCAAAACCCAGCTCCCCGCAGCAAGGGACTTTGGGAACAGCACCAAAGCACCCTTGGGTTGCCTCCCCATTCCAGCAAAGGTCATATAGCATCACTGCAAGGACCAGAGGAGGAGGATAGGCTCTGCATGCTGAGCTCACCTGCCCTGCAAAGGTGGGTGCCTGTCTGCGCTTACCTGCTCAAGATCTCACAAAAGCATGGCCAGCACCCACCCAAGCTCAACCTCAGCACCAACCCTTACCCTGGAACACCAGCTCCCTGTACCATGGGATACGTTGACACTCAATTAAGCCCACCAGAGATATACCCCTCTCCTTGCACTCCTCCTGTGAAGCTCATCCTTCTACCTAACAGAACCACTGAACTCCTCCTACAGCTCAGCCCGCTCTTCTCCAGCGGACAGTCCCACCAAGCACAGCAGCTTTAGCTCAGGATTGGTTAAAACTAGGCAGCAAGCTGCAAGCCATCAGCATCATGATGAAGACTGATGCCAGCAGGACCCCACACACCTGCTGGAAGCTGGGCTGGTGCCTTTCACAGGGCTGGGGGGTTCTTCATCTGTTGATGTGGAGGACAACAGGTTCCGGTGCCTTCGCCGGCGCTCCCTTTGCTGCTCTTCTTCATCCTCAAGGGTCCTTTGCCTGGCCAGGCTGTTTGGGATGAAGCATAAGGATATAATGGTGCTCTCTTCTGCACGGGCAGCCTGCAGCCTCAGTGCCAGACAAGAAAGGAGACTGAAACACCCTAGGGAAGGGCTGAGGGGCTGATGGAGGTTGCCTTCCCCAGCTGCTCACAGGGCTGGAGGAGAGGGATACAAGCCCAGCATCACAAAGCGCTCTGGCTTCACCCAGCTGATGCAGGCATTTCCCAACACAAGCACTTGACAACTCCTAATTTCTTCTGTTAGAGGGATCACTCATTTAAAAGGAATCCCTACATTAAGCAAACCTTCCCAGGCGAGGATATTTAACATGTAACTCAGCAAGGCCAGGACCCTAGAGCCACCACATAGATCTCAACCACATTACCTTGAAGGGAAACCACTGGTGGCAAAAGATTTCAGCCCCAGCGTGATTTGTGGTGATGGCATTTTCATTTTTATTGAGCAAAGAGCCTCAGATGCAAAAGCATCAGAGGCTGAAGGCAGCTGCTGACAAACTCTGCCTGGAACTGTGCTGGAAAATGCCTTTGTTGGCTGCTTTGAGCTTTTCATAGTGGTGTTCATCACCTACAACCCTCAGTCAGCTGCCAACACACACAGGGGTCCCAGCAGAGCTCTCCCCACCATGACCACAGGCTTCATCCACTGGCAGCATCCGCTCTCTGGAGCTGCCACTGCAGCTTCATGCAGACACAGGGTTTACTCTGCATTTGACTTTTAAGAACATGAAAGACAGAGCAGGTCCGGGCCTGCGGTGTCGCTCACATTGTTTGGGCCACGGCGACTCGCGGCGTGGCTCCCGAGTTACTGTGTAATGAAAGCTGGGTCATAAATTAAACCACATTCCCCCCGCGAGTGTTTGCAGCTTCTTGTTCTTCCTGCTCAGGGGAGGTGGGGGAGCGGCAGGGGCAGCAGAGCAGAACCGAGAGCCAAGGGGGGACCGGTCCTTGCTGGGAGCGTGGCACTGGTCTGGGGACAGTGCAATGCCAGGGAGAATGCACTGCTTTTCCCTCTGCTGCCTCCATCCCCGCACCCCTTCAGCCTTCACACCCCAACAGCCATCAGATCCACTGCTGGGGGGTTCTTAGTGGTCCCTGATGCCTGTTTGGCATCAGGGAGATGGAGGAGGCTGGGAGATGCGGTGGGGAGCGGGTGAGCATCCCCAGCTTGCTCTCACCCCATCAGGAACACCCTGTCCTTACAGCTCTACTCACCTCCATGGGCCTGACCCTGTAAATATGTGTGCTCAGCTCAGCTGCACTGGGAAGGCAGCACAGCTTTATCTGCATGGCACAGTGTGATCCCCCGGTGCAGCAATCACAGAACCATGGGATGGTTTGGGTTGGAAGGGATCTTAAAGCTCATTCATTTCCAACCCCCTGCCACGGGCAGGGACACCTTCCACTAGAGCAGCTTGCTCCAAACCCCATCCAACCTGACCTCAGACACTTCACACATCCCCACCAGGCAAGGTTAACATGTGTGTGGGGACTTACACAGCGGCCTTGGCTAAAGGGCCCTTGTCCCTCAAGCAGTGACAGCATAGCATGCTAACACCACTTTACATCCACGTGACAGCCCATTACCTTTCTGCTTTCACATGCACAGGCTCCTTCAGAATGAAAATGAGATTTTCCTGCCCTGAGTTTGCTTGGCTCCTTGTGAGCTGCACGTAACCTGGCATTATCAACATGCAGCTTCTCGTTACTTGCCATTACACAATCTGCCCATTAGGCTATGGATTTGCTTTGCCAACCTTCCCGTCCTCTTTTCAAAGAGGGATTTATTCTTCACCCTCTTTGCTTTTTTAAGCTCATAGAGATGAATGAAAACGGATTGGTGAGTCTGCCCCCGCTTTGTCCTCTCCTGCCCTGTTAATCATTATTGCTCAGATAGCTGACATTCATGCTGTTTCAGTGAATGCTGTCTCATCTAATGAGAGAGGAGAAACTGCCTGCCTGGGTTGTGAAACAACCTGGGTGCAGGACCCCGCTGGGCCTGTGTTCAGGCAGATCTGGGGCTCAGAGGAGGTGCAACTGGATGGGGCTGGGATGTCCTTTAGATCCATCCCATCTCTGACAGAGGCCGGGTGTGAGCTGGCAGCCTCTGAGCAGTGGGGTCTCAGTTCCCTTTTCCAGGCTGGCTGTTGTGAGTGTCTTTATAAAAAAGTACTGGGGTTTGCAATTAAGTCTTGGAATCACAACTGGGATTTCTGCTCTTTTGAGTCACCACCTCCCTGTCCGTGCAGGTTCTTGCCCTGGGGTCTACAGGAGGTGGGGAGTGATCCCCACATCACCCAGGCTTCGTAGGAGCCCCTGATTCACACCATGATGCCCCAGAGCCTCTCCTGCCCTGGCTCCCATCAGAGCCAAGAGCACTTGGACCAAGCGAGTGGCAGCACCTCTGGGCTGTGGGGCTCATCCAGCACCTGCAGATGAATCAGGGTTTGCTCAGCACCAGGCAGGCAGGGCCAGGACGCACACCCAGGGGCTGTGTGGATATGGGATGAGCGAAAACCCCACAGCCGGCTCCGGAGCAAGACTGGAGGCAAAGCCCAGCCAGCCTGTGCCCCAGAGAAAGTCAAACCAGCCCAAAAACACATCCAGCGCGGGGCAGGGATGCGTTTCCAGAGCTCAGCTTCCCCAGGCAGCAGAAACAGGCATGCTTCTGATCTTGCTCACCCACAAGAAATTCCAGCAGTGCCAAGCTCCGGATGGCGCTGGCACCACCTCTGCAACCAAACCCCTTCTGCCAGCTCTTCCTGTCCTCCCCAAGTCCCCTTGGCCAAGGCTCATTGTGCCAGCAGCCCACCCTCACCCCCTCCCTCCCTGCCTCCAGTGGAAAGGGTTAAGCATCAAACCCCAGCACCTACCTGGAGAGATCGGACCAGTTCCTTCTGCTCAAAGACATTCCTGCTTCCCGTGAGTTTCAGAGAGCCCCACAAACGCGGGCAGGCATCAAGGCCAAGGCGCTGCCGGACCGCGCGGGGATGTGCGCTGTTCCGAGTCTCTGCTCCCCGAGGAGGGAAGGAGCTCCCTGCAAGGTTATTTCCCTGTGCACCTTTACCCTGCGTGCAGCCCGTTTACCACCGCGCTGCATCACATGGTTCCTTATCTACCTTGACAGGGGCAAGGCTGTAATTTGTCTATTAGCGGCGCCGTCGAAAGCCGCCCTGCCCAGCGGTGACCCCGAGCGCGGCTCACTCCCCGCAGCCGGCGGTGCCAGGGCTCCAGCGGGGAGCCGCGCTCCGGGCTCGATCCATCCACGTCTGCCAGGGTTTCGGAGACAACTCCCTGCAGAGAACCTGTTTTACCAGCCGCTCTCCACCAGTCAACAGCTCCTCCAGCACCGGTGGAGGAGGTGAATTACCTTGGGCTGAGTGGGAGGAGGCTGGCTCCCAGGGATCCAAAACAGTCATTAAAACACCTCCATGTGGGTGCAGTCCAGCCCTTTCCAAAGAGCATGGGAGAGTGTCCTGTGCCTTTCAGCCTTCTCTGGACATCTTGGATTGAGCTGTCACAGCTTCCCTGTAGTGTCCGTGGGCTTTACTGCAGTAGAGAGTGCTCATGAAGTGCCAGATAAAGTGTCTGCAGCACGGGGAAGGATCTGATTTTTGGGTGCTGAAGCCCTGTGCTAGAGGGGAGCTGTGTGCCTGGGCCCAATCCCAAGCCTCTGTCCCCCCCATGCTCACACTGGGCAACGCTCTCTTTCAAAGGGCAGGTGTGAAGGCAATGGGGGGACTGCCTTGCTTTTATCCGGGTGACAAAGGCAACCAGACACAGCAGAGCCAGGTCCAAGCCTGGTTTTCACCTGATGCTCCCACTGTTGGTGGTAGCTGGGCAGTCACAGTGGATGCCTGCAGAAGTCATCCAGGACCTCCTGAGTACTAACCCAGCCTCTGATCCTGGTGAGATCCATCCATCCGCCAGCTGAAAGGACTGCTTGTAAGACTGGGCTTGCCACACTTGCCTCCAACCCACAGGGGTGTGCCAGGGCCATGAGTAATCAAAGGAACTATTATAATCAAAGGTTCCTGATTAAAATCCCATTTCTATACGATAGCCCTGTCAAGCGAGCTTGTGCTCTGAGCAGGGCTTGGTCTCTGTTGTTCTTGCTGTAACCCATTGCCTTTCACCTCAGCGAGTTGTGGCATAAGGAAAGAAGAGTACTTCAATAACTTTGTGAGCGTCCTACTAATTGCTGACAAGCCATAGAGAGCGGTTCAGCACGAGCAAGTTGCCATAGAGCAATAAACCGTTCTGATTAATGCGCAGGGGAGCACTTCACCTGCAAAACTCATTGCCAAAGGACATCACTGGAGCACAGGACTTAATGGGATTTTAAAAAGGATTAGAGTGAACCTAGTGAGAGAACACCCCCAGCTTGGATCCACACGGCAAAGGGATATAAATCCTTACAGTTTGTGAGTCCTCTTATTCTGAAGATGAAGAAATTCCAGGCAGGCATTTAGAGGCTGGGGATTAGGCAGAGGATGATGCTCCCCCCCATTACAGTCCCTTGGTCTTTATTTTCAGCTCAGAGACTTTTGAGCTCACCGTGGTTTCCTCTTTATTGAAGAGCCCTCAGGGGATTTCTCCTCCATGGCTTTGCTCAGTTTCCCTCAAACCCAGGAAAACTGTTAGTATAAAGAGCATCCTTCAGCATCCCCCCTCTTCCCTCCCCTTCTTTAATTTGGATGGGATCCTGCTGAGCACTTTGGCAGCACAAAACATTGTTCTCTCATGGCTGAGACTTTCTCTGCCACAGAGCATTCAGGTCATGTTTTCCCCGATGTTCCTCATGTTTTTTCATGCTCACCATGTTCCTAACCAGCCAACAGCCAGCCCAGAGCCTATATATGAAATACATATATATAGATCTCCATCACCCTATATGTGAAGCCACACTGTATTTTTCCCTATATACTCCCCCAAACATTCCTTGCCATTTCATCCCCAAACCCCAAGTCCTGCAAGGTCTTTCTGAACGTCTGCATCATCACTCTTCATCTCTGCTATGCCAAATACACAAGAATTATCAGCAGTTTGTTATCTCACTATCATTTCCTATCTGCCAATCGATTATTTACCTCTGCTTGGACTTTCCCTCTTAACAATGGATGACCCAAAGGTTTTTCCTTCTGGAAATCCAGGAAAACCCTTATCTACAAGGTCGCCCTTATCTACAAGCTCACCCAGCGAACACCAGCAGCTTAGTGTGACAGCACTTCCCTTTGCAAATGCTGCTATGGCCACCCTGAGCTCATCACCAAAGCCAAACCAAACTGCACGTCCACAAAGGTGAAGGTGAAGTAAGGCAGAGGCATGAATCCATGCGCAAAAGGGATGTCCAGGGGAATGAGCTTGGCATTTATCCGGGTCAGCTGTACACAACAGGCTGTCTTATCTGCTGTCCCACATCTACGATCAGGAGAGGAAAGTTATGTGCTCTTGGCAAAGGGAGTTGTGCAACAGGACTCTGCTGTGTGCAGGCAAGGCTCTAGGGTAAAACCTCACTTCTCTCTGAGTACCTGCTTTGCCCAGGGATGGTTTTCCAGCTGCTTCACATCATGGCTCTGCCAGAATAACTGCATCTGCCTGAGGAGCTCAGGTAGGCCAGATCTTCATAGAGCCCCAGCCTGGTTTGTGTTGGAAGGGACCTTATAGCTCCTCCAGTTCCAACCCCTGCCACGGGCAGGGACACCTTCCACTAGAGCAGCTTGCTCCAAGCCCCTGTGTCCA
>WYDI02002898.1:17485-43978 GCA_009867235.2 Psittacus erithacus | reverse complement strand
CAAGGAAGCTGTGAATGCTCCATCCCTGGCAGTGTTCAAGGCCAGGTTGGACAGAGCCTTGGGTGGCATGGTTTAGTCGGAGATGTCCCTGCCCATGGCAGGGGAGTTGGAACTTGATGATCTTAAGGTCCTTTCCAACCCTAACTATTCTATGATTATATGATTCTAAAAGCTGCATGCTCCAAGGGGGTCTGGGAGGGAGTTGTGCGTGAGGCCTTTGCAAGCCCAGGGCTGACCTTTCTGGAGTTCAACCTTTTGCACCATGGCTGCAGTGAAGATCATGGCAAGTGTCAAATAATTCATTTTGAGCAATGCTGTCATTAAGAAAAATGAACTAATGTGAGCTAAATTGCACTTGCTAGGAAACATCAGCAAAAGCTATGGAAAGCATAGCTGATCTTCTAACCCCAAACTGTAGATGATTGGAGCATGAACTAGATAGACTTCAGGACCTCAAGGTTGTATTTAGAACATGAACACAGTTCTATAAATTAATCCCCTGCTTTTTTGCATCCATACTCTAGACTAATACTCTTCTCTCAGCAGAAGAAATGAATGTTAAATGGAAAGCAGAATAGTATCTGATACTGAAAGGTCCCTATGAGATGCAGCTTAAATTTCAAATCTGTGGAAAAGATCTAAATGAAGAATACTTACAAGGTACTGGATATGCCCTTCATTTCTCAGGGCTAAGCAAAATTCTATTACATTGCTGTACAGTCTATAATTCAAAGGTTAAAATGAAATTGATATGGGGCTATCACAGCCTCTCTATGAAGGTTTTTGGGACATCCCATGTTGCACGTGTCTGGGCAACCATGCTATTACAGGAACAATATGGCATGGAGAAAAGAAACTGCCCTGGAGGAGCTTTAGCCTCCTGTATGGGACTGTTGGGCCCTTCAGGACATGTGGCTCCAGAGCTGGTCAGTCAGCATCTCCCACTAGTGCACTCAGTTGGTAAGCATACAGAGATTTGGAGCAGGAAACCAGCATTGTGATCGTGCTGGCAAAGGTGGAGCCTTGCTTTAGGATAAGAGGGGAGCAGTGCATGAGCACCCTGTGCTTTGATCCAGCCCAGAGGCATATGAAAGAGAATGTGGCAGTCCAGATCCAGCACCACACAAGGGCAGGATGTGGCTGAGGTGCAGCTGTTCTGTGTTAAAACTGAGCTGCCCCTTAGGAGCCTGGCAGTGAGGCAGGAGGGGAGTGGGGTAGTTCTCTGGGCTTAACTCTGCTTTTAGCTCAGGCCAATAACTGGGGCTGGTCCCAGGTGATCGTGGGTGGTTGAGATGGCTCTGAGTCAAAAGCCTGTTCTACGCTTGGTTTGCTTAATACGTCAAGCTTAGCAATGTCAAGTGGCTTGACATTGAATAAAAATGTACTGTTATTTTGGTGTGCATTTTCCGTTACTAACCTCAGTCACCAGAATGAGGGCCTACTAAGGCAGGCCTATCAAATGCTTTGTAGGAAAACACTCCTGGCATTGAATTGGGCTTTGTCATCTGAAATAGCCAGCAAGCCTCTCACTAACAAAAGATTTGAGGCAGCAACAAAAGCCATAGGCTCTTAAGAAATAAGAATGTCTATGAAACTGAGTTGGTTTTAAACTTCAGATTCAACTAAGAACCAGTTTTAAGGATTGTAAGTTTATAATGAAAGCCTAATGGTCTTTTATAAATACCTTTCCCTTAAGCAAAAAGTTTGGAACTCTCCAAAACATTCCTGTTTATTCAAATTATCATCTTTACCTTGCTTTGCTTTGTCTGTGGTATCAGATCTTCAAATTGGTGGCTGAACAGAGAGGGAGATGTCAAACATACACTGCTTGCATCACAAATGATGGAATGGAAAACAGAATTTTCTGCCAATCTTGGATCTTGAACTGGCATATCTGAGGAGATAAATCTGATATTATAGAAAAGAGGTCTCAAATAATTTGTTTCTTTTTAATAATAAGACCAAAATTACATCAGATAACTTCAAAAGATACACCTGCCACCTTGTAAAAGATTCACAGAAGAACTGGAAATGTGAGAAGAACTGAAAGATGGATTAAGTATACCAGAAAAGGATATTATTGTGCAGTTATAGCAGAATTGATGCAAATCAGACCATCTAAACAAGGACAGCAAGAAAATCTTGTTCAAGATCAAATTGTGTGATCAGTACATATTTTAGGCACATCCGATTGATTTTAGCTGGGTGGTGTGTGACTGATTGATCCTGCATGGTGGGAGAAAATTAACACCGTATTTCATTCCCCCTGTAATACAGCTGCTATCATATTACTGTTTTCTTAGAAACAAAGAAAAAAAGTCCTACAAAAGTAGTTGCTATTACTGTTCTTGGTTTGCTTCTATAATCTTCTCTACAGTTCTACTGAACCTAGACAGCTCATTTCAACTTTAGGCTTTATATATAGGTATAACAATTATTACAGAGTTTTTGTAAAACTTTATTAAGAAATTAAATATTAACAAATCAGAGATTTAAACTAGTTAAACATAACTGAGTATATGTCTCAAGTGTACTGCAATTCATTTAAAATTGCAGTGATTTCCCCCCACCAAGAACTCCAGTTAGCAATCACCCAGTGTATTATTGAGTATATCTAACTTGAGCAATGAAAAAACGAAAGCTAAACAATTACACCAAGAGAAGTTGAAAAGAACTGTTAAATGGAGATGCTAGATGTGTTGCCTGAGCTACAGCTGACTGAGCTGTAATCAGCTCCATGGGCTTTTCTATCTTTGTCATTAAAAACTCTCAGTGAGGTCACTGTTAAAAGTGGCTTCCCCGCAGAAATATATCTATCAATTAAAAAGTTAAATCAAACTTAACATCTAGTCCTTGCACAGTAGCTTCTGCATGGGCAATGTGGAGCTTACAAACATACACATGCAGGTTCTTGCCTGTTACTTCTGGAAATACCTTGCATTCCACTCATCTATGACATTAGCCTAGTCTCAATTCTCAGTGCTAGATGACTGGTGCAGCTAGGTAGTCAATGGCACTTAGTAATTTCAGTAAAAGCTGGAGAATGGGGAGACAAATTAGGTAGATAGATAAACTGGTTTTGTTTCTTTATGTCATGATTTGTCTTAATGCTCCTTTCTTTTCTAAAAATTATGATTATTCCGTGGTCATTCTTTCTTATGATGCCCACTGTGCCCACATTCTTAGTCAGATCTTTTCTAGTAGTTGTAATTAAATAGTACATTCTCCTCCAGCTGTTTTTTCCATCTTCTTCAAAGTGCTTCAAGGCATTACCAGAATTTTCTGGGTGGTCTGTGCCCTTCTGTATTGCTTTCTCATCAAAATGATAATTGAAATTTCCCATTAGTATGAAGTTTTCATGCTTTTGATAAGTCCTTTAGTCACCCAGAGAAAGACTAATCTCTATTATCTTCTTAATTTACAGCCTACCACAGTCCCCTTCATGACATCAGTATTGCTTTTACTGAGAAATGTTTAGTCACTCTAGCATCTGATAGCCCTTCTGGACTAAGAATAAACATGTGCATCCTTGGAATAACCTTTTGGTCTTAGCTATCTTTCCTGAACAGACATACTCGTCTGTATGAACTATCCAACCAAACCTCTATCATGCCAATTAAGACATTATTTCAAGTATGATTTAAGACACCTAGCCATTCCTGCTTCCTATCTTCTTGCGCCTGTGTAAAAAAGCGGTTACAGTGTGTAAGTGTGCGCATATATATGATAGTATATAACGTTCAGTATATAAGGAACAATAGCATATAATGAATATGTATTTGTATATAGTGAACTAAAATGCTTCTGCTTACTTCTCTCTATACCACATCAAGAAAATAAAACTCTCCAAGGCTGGAGGCAGCACAACTTCCCTGTGCTATGGCCTCATTGCTGGGCTGCCCTTGTGAGCAAAAGGCTTCTTCGTATCTCCTGCCTGAGCCGCTGGTGTCCCACCTATTAGTCACCTTTATTTCTCATCCTCTTGCTATGTAATGCTGTGAAAAGCCTGCCTCCTTCATGACCACTTCATAAATAGCAGGGGCTGTGTCATGGGGCATTGATTCTTTAGCTACCTATTCAGGTCAACTAATTTAGTTTAGATGTGTTCTAAGTTTAGGGCTAAATATAGGCTCAAATGAAAAATTCTAGAGATTTTTATATGCTTCAAGTCTGAAAGAAAGACTAATTAAGCCAAGTTGGGAATACGGCTGAATGTTCACTTATGTATACATCCATGCAAATGGATTATGCTGTGATCAGGACAGGTGCTTCTTTGAAGCCCAAGTCACTGTGATCAGTAAGCTTTGAATTTAGAATAGTACATGGCTGTGACCATAGCTGGAGTCAATATTTTAGCAGACTCTCTCCTGACTGATAATGACTTTTAGCTTCAAATATGGCCTGTCTGTGTGACCTGGGACCCTGTGCAAGCTCAAACCCAGCTCACTGACAAATCTTGAGATGGATGCTGTTGCCCAAGTAAAGTTTTTGACAAGCATGGAACCACAGTAAGAGAAAAAACTTGTGTGTGCTTGAACACGGATTGACAAAGGTGCATCTGCTAAGGGTCTGCCAAAAGGAGAGTCTGAGGGGGACAGAATGAAAGTGGAACCTGTGCTTCCTCCTATAAATTTTTGAAAGATTCCCAGGAATTGTAGGGTAGTCTAAAAAATCCTTGAAAAGTGGACATTTAGACCTTAAACAACAAGGTTTCAATGAATAAAAAGTCATCTCCAAGGTGAGTGTACCTCTTTGAAGGTATTTCTCTACTCCACACCTCTAAGAGACAACGCAAACAACGAGCTGAAGGCATACACAGGAAGTGGTATCTATACACTCTTAGCGCTGGGCTGAAAGTTTCCAAATTCAGAGCTGCGAATGCTTCTCTTTAAACCTTCATTTACCTTTTGCAGGCTTACCCACCTGATGTAAGAGAGATACACACGCATGCACACATGGTTCTCCCTCTCTCATGCAGCATTCAATGAGTGTGGAAGAGACCCAGGAGACCTAGTGCTGGGACATGTAAGATAAATTTGGTAATGAAGGAAGTCTGACAAGGTATGGAAAGTATCAGACTTCTCCTCTGATACAGATGTGGAACAACAGCGCTACCAGTCCTAGGAGGTTGGGAAAAGTGGTTGTTCAGGTGACTTGGCACACATTGTTCCTGGTATCAGGGCTAGAAGGATCTGAAGCATATATCTTCCCACCTCCCGAAACCAGCAAGGTGTCCTAGCTGTCATCAACTCATAGAACACACCAGACTCTTACTTACATTACTGAAAGACTCCAAGGCCAAGACATTTGAGCAGGACAGGAATGTTTTGCAGCTCTTTAGCTGGAAGATGAAAGCATAGTGTTCAAGGTGAGGTTGGATGGGGGCTTTGAGCAATCTGGCCTGGTGGAAGGTGTCCCTGCACATGGCAAGGGGATTGGAACTATATGAGCTTTAAGGTCCCTTCCAACCCAAGCTATTCTGTGATTCCGATAGTGAACGCTCACTCTGCCCCAGTCTCCACTGAATAAAACTGATGCTGTTTGTTGTTTTTCTTTTAAAAAAAGCTTGTTAGGTGCCTGGTATTGGAATAACAATAGTGTCTTAGGAAAAGGAATAAAGTGATGCGATAATTTCATTAAGCAGTATTTCAATCAAAGAGTATGGAAAAGGAACCTGAAGAATTAAGCCAAAGGTAACAACTGTGCTATCAGCAACTCAGAAATACATCTAAAGTACAGCAGACCAGAACACCATAAGAATACACAGAAAGATGTCTGAGCGTCTATAGAACAAATTAGTTTAAGTACCCCCAATGCCCTTGCTCTGCAGTAGTAGGGAAAAAAGTGGGAAGTAAGGTATACAGGAATAATTGTGTTAATAATTCACCTGCTGAGCTCATTTGTGTGTGGGAGAAGAAATACTTTGGCTGCAAGTGTTGTATTGTGGTAAAGTTTCTAGAAAGACAATATTGCATAAAATGATTCTGCAATTACAAGGGAATTAGAAAAGTGTGTTCAAAAGTAATCAGTAAACTCAGTAAGAATTGAGTGAAATTTCAACTGGTGAAATATTCTTTCTGTACAGCTTTGCATAGTGAATCTCATTTCAAGAACATATCTGGCTGTTCTCTCAGTTGACAGAGAAAGAAAAATTTTGTAACACTTACTGTAATTACCCTTTTATGAAATATTGAAGTTCTTCCTAAAATGCTACAAATATATCATACACTTGTAATAAGTGTAAAGGCTCGACCTTAAAATGGAAAGACTTAGTAAAAAACATAGATTAAAAGTTACTGCAGCAAACCAAAGTCACTACAATTACACTTTAATTTTTTTATTATTTTTAAAGACAACCAGCAGTATTGACAGGCACACAGACACAAACACAAACAAAATACAGCAAGAGCTTTCTTCCTCCGTACATTATTCAATCAAGTAGCACTGCAACAAACATTGATTTCATGCATAAATGCGGAGAGGATTTTAAACTCTGCATATGGCACTAATTTCAGCTTTTGTACAGCCCCATTTGCAACAGATTCCTGCCAAACCCAGAGAGTCACGTTTTCTTCTGGGATACTTGGCCCAAAGGTAATTGTTGGACCCCATGGGGTTTGCAATTCCTGTTCCCCCCCTCTCCTTCTTAACAGCCTCCTCTACCTTTCGAACAAGTTCTTTAAAGTCATCTGCCACAGGTACATACTCATTATTGTCATTCAAATTATACAAGTCACTAATCATCTCCCATCCAAGAGACTGGCTGCTTCTCTGCGGCTGCTCCACTTCAGGACCTGAAATTGATTGCAGCTTCAAGTTTCCCAGTAGTTTTTTGCTTGCTGTTCGTGCAGAATCTGTTTAAAGAGAAGATTTTTTTTGAAGTTCAAGAGTGTAGGAGTACCAAAAGGAGCATGTAGCCCTAAAACAGCAATAAAACCCCTTCAATTAATAATAAGCAACGTACTGTTATCTAGGAGACCTGTCAGGATTGCAAAGTCTCCACTCCATGAATTACTTACAGCTTACTTTTATGAGAATCTTCTGTTTTAATGACTATGCTGCCTGTTAGACATAGAGAATGCACAGCTAGAGCCACGCATGAGGTATAATTATCTTTTCAACCACAGTGTTGCTGACTAGAAGTCTCAATACTTCTGTAGAAACTAAATTTTTCGGTAATGTGCCCAGGAACCACACAGTACTATGTCATGTGGCCCATGAATTAGATTAGACCACTCCTCTACCCATCGCAACTGCACAAACTAGCATCACATGAAGAATGAATGTAGGGAGGACTAAATATTAGATGAAGTATGTAAACTGTTTCTTATAGATTGTGTTTTTCCATAGCTATTTTCAGCCTACGCTTTCCACTCATTCATTTATCAAGAGCAGAGTCTTGCAGAATTTACTCAGAAACACACTTTGTCTCACTGACTGAAGTGTTCTTAAAAATCCAGCTCTATTTCCCTTCACTTCATATTGTTTCTCTTGGCTTTGCTTCTGCAAGGCAAGTGGCATTGCTTACTTCAGCTAATATGAAGAAAAGCAGCTCTTTCATTTAAGTGAAAAAGAAAATCCAAAGTGTTTGTCTTGTGGTCTTAATGCTGTTAGTATGTTTTTTGTTTCAGAAAGCTAAAAGGATACGAGAACACCAAGAGAATGTTATATTTACATTAATGCTGCTAATTAATATGTGGAAGCTAACTTTCAGATAGAACAGCTGCCTGAATACGTACAAAAAAAGTGGCTGTAGCTACTTTGCCAATTAGATAACAACTGCTATTTAGTAATCTTTTGGGGCAGGGATGAATTTGACAGCATGCAACAGTGCGGGCTCCTTACTGATGCTCTCAGAAGCTAATGTTAATTAAAACAAAGTTTGCTGGGGAAGAACACAACCCCAGCAGAGGCTGCATACATGTAACTTGTTGTTAATTAACAAAGGTAAATTTTATCTTTTGCTCCATTGGAAAAAAAAAAACAAACCCAGAAAACCCCAAAAAACCACCAGAAACCCAAGCCCCAAGTAAAACATTCCCAAGACACCCAAAATGCTGGATGCATTAACTGCCTGAGGTCCAATGTTATTTCATTAACACTATGCTCAAGCAAGAAAAAAAAAGCTCTTCTGTGGCACATTTTAGCCATAATTCCAATTTTCTTAAAAATGTTATAGTCACTGCTCAAAATATCAGTGTCAATGAGGTTTAAAATTACCCTGTTACATTGCTGTAATTTCAGAACACTGCCCAAACCCCATCTGCTTACACTTTCTTAATATATTTGACTTGGAACATGAATCTGTAAAGTCACCTGGGGCACATTTTACACATTATCTGTTCCACCACAGATTGCTAAAGCAGTTCTTGCCGTTTAAACTGAAACACTGGAGTCCCATCCGCCCTCCAACGTGCCAACTCTTCTGTACAGAGCAGCACGAGTGACCGATAAAAGCACAGGACGACCCCACGTCCAGAAGCGCCCCTCGCACGCCCCGGAAAGGCGAGGAGCGCAGCTTACAGCTCCTGCCAGGGAGGGAAGACTGAGCCAGGTCTCCCCGGACCGAAGTTACCAGCTTCGGGAAGGGAGCGAAGCCACAGCGAGAGGCACTCCCTACCGCTTTTTGGGGCGCATCACACTTGCCTGCATGCCCAAGAAGCGCTATTTATTGCGTGCCTTTGGCTTTCTTAAGTAAAGAGCGCTCAGGAAGATTGTGCCGCCGGCAGGGGTGCTCATCCTCGTGCACAGCAATGTCCCTGAACAGACTCAAACTTCGTGAGTGCCCCGCGTCCTCCTCTAGATCCGAGGGTTCCTTTCCTAAGTCACGGGAACCTCCGAACGGCGCCGGGAGCGAGAGCGCTGAGGACGCTCCGACCGCTGCTGGGGCGGAAGGATCGCGGAGCGCCCAGGGGCGCTAGCCCTTGCCCGCTCCGTCCCATTGTCCCGTGTCTCCACACAGAGCCTTCCCGGACCGAGGAGCCCCGACAGCTACCTCCGTCCGAGGGGCTGCCGTCGCGCCGTCCGCCTGTCGGACGCGGCCGCTAACCTCGCCCCGCCCGCTGCTCGGACACTCACCGGCCGCAGGCGTCGGCTCCATGGCCAGCACGGAGAGACGCTTCCAGCGGGACCCGCCGCAGGTGAAGATGACGGCGCGGATGAACTCCCTCCCGCACAGCTTCATCCCGTACCCATCGCCCTCGCCCGCAGGGGGCACGGCGGGCGCCGCTCCCCGGGCAAGGCGCGGACCCTGTGCCGCGGCGCAGAGCAGCGCCGCCACAGCGCACAGCAGCTGCAGCTCGGTCCGCATGGCGCCGCTCTCCTGCCCTGCCTGCAAGCCCGCTCTCTCAGCGCCAGCTGCCCGCAGCCTCGCGCCTAACAGCTGCCTTCCCCGCGTGCCGAGCGCGCTGCCGCGGCCCGCCCGCCTCCCGCTTTTTATAGGCTGAGGGAGGCGCTGAGTCACCGCCCGGCCCCGCCGCGCCCCCTCCCGCGCCCCGCTCGCGCTCCTCGCTCCCCGCTGCCGCCGGGCGGGACTTGGGCTCGGAAGCGGCCTGGGGGCGGCCCCCGACAGCTCTCGTGGCGCTGCAGGCCCGCGGCGTGCTGCCGCTGCGGTGCTTCGCCTCGCCCGCAGCCTCCCGGCTCGGAGCGGCTCCGTCCGGGACATGCTCCATCCCCGGCGCGCCGGCCCCGTCTCGGATTTACTCCTTTGCGGTCAAGTACCAGTTGCCGGTGTCCTCCCCAGTGCCCCTTAAAATGGGAAAAACTCGCGCTCGTCAGTGTTCTCCCTATGCAGAACCTGCATTACTGCTCCTACATTCAGCTTCCTTGAAGCAAAAAGGGCAAGTAAAGTAAAATAAACTCTCTTCCACTGTTTAAGCTGTGGACGGCTGAGGTGGGATTTAAAAGCCAGAATCCCTTTTAGGCTTGTCACTCTCAAGACCCATGTTCAGTGGCACACGTGCTGGGATGTGGAGCTCCACGCCTGTATGTTTCACCAGCAGCCCCCAGCAGGCGCTCACCGACAAGGGTGGCGTTCTTCAGCCTCACCAAACTGAGCTGTGTGTTGCCTTCCAAAGTATACTTTGGCTCTGTTTCGGTTTGGGTTTGTTTGGGTTTTTTTCAGCACAACAGGACAAGAACTGGCTGCTCTCCCCTTTTATAAACTGTCACACCGTGGAAAACCAGGGAAGTTCACCTACCTAAAAATACAGTGAAGCTCATGTCTGTACATCCTTCTGCATGAGGGCTGTGCTTTCCATCTCCTGAGTACTGTGTCTGCCCTCAAAACTCAGTCTAGAGGGAGAGCACAAAGAAGACACGAGTCCACAGCCGAGTGTACAAAGCTGAGTGATTTGCCTAAGTGGGCAGAGAAGAAGTAGACACTGGTTACTTTCTTAAGGAGGACTTGGGTGTTTTACACTGAGCTGGATCTAGAAACAAGCCATGGAGGGCTAAAATAGCGAGCAACTTGCAAAGCTGTCTATGCTTGGGGCTTTCCTTTTGGTCCAGTCTTACATGTTTCAGACAGTGGCACCACTTCAACAGCAGACAGTGACAGTAACCATCATCCAGGAAGTTAGCAGTCCTCAGAAGTGCATGCTGCTAATCTGAAATTCCTGAAGAACGAAACCTCGAACTGCTTCTCCCTCAGCTGAAGTCTTAAATGCTGTTCTGTTACAGACAAGCTGTTCAGGGTTTACCACAACTGGCATTTTTAAAGACAGCAGCTGCTTATCTTGGTGTCCGGCTTTTTCTGAAAGCACCCATCACATCAGGTGAACTTACTCATGGGCTGCAAGTAGTCTTCTGGGCAAAAGAATTGCTTCCAGTGGCTGGAGGGCTATAGTCATGTGTGAGAGCACTACCAGGACTTCCAGGGCAATAAGGAAGGTGCCTCCTGAGTCAGACAGTGACTGATCTGGCGAGTTACTTAGGTTGTAAACCAATATAATTTATTTCATACCCTCCTTTGGTGCCCATGCCCAATATTGGATCCAGTCTTTAAAAGCAGCAAAATGTTGGATATGTTCTTCTCAGAGTTTTTACCAGAGATTTTCAAGAGAGGTCTCCAGATAGCAAGCTGATTTGTCAGTCTAGCAGGGAAACTCTTGACTACCCTTATGCTCTAGTTTCAGTTTTAACTGGACCATCAGCTACTGTGGCATCACATCTAACTCTCCCTAAGCAAAGACAGGCATTATGGGCCGCTTTTAGAAGTTTTTTGTAAGACCCTGATTTTTGCAACTGTCTGAAGCATATAACCTCTGCCTACAGCTGCTAAATACAAACCATCAAGACACTGGAAACCAAATACGTCAAACTGTTTTTTCTGACCTCCCCTGCTTCATCAGGGCTACTGAATGTGGAAGACAAGACTTCCTATGCTTTTCATCATGCTTGTTTGTAGGTGATAGAGCACGAGTTGAGGCCTCAGAGGGAATCCCTTCTTAAAGGATTCCTAGTTCCTCAGGGAAGCCCACAATGCAGCACTCTTCATCACTCTTCTTGCTGAAAAGCTTCAGCTACGAATGCTCCATTGCTAGGATTTAAGACTGCAGCAACAGGCAGTGAGTTAATGAGTTTTATTAAGGGTCATATCTAAATGAGCTGGCAGTAGTTTGATATTGCTTAATGTTACTATGCTTAATGCAGTTTCACTAGTAGGGTGTATTGCTCTGTATTTTTTCTCCAGCTATATTTTAGTAACATAGTCTTTGCATCTAGGGCTTTCAACTACATCTACTGTGATATGTTATAAAGAAACTATGTTGGTCATATAACTTTAAATCATACAGGGCATTATACAGAAAAGCCTGAGTGTCAAACTCCCAGTAATTTGTGGTGAATTTAAATCAAGTCACAGACTACGTTTGTTTATCTGTTCCTCATAGCTAGAAAAACTACTTCTATGAAAAAAAAAAAAAATGCAGAAGAAAATAATTTAAATACTTTTAAATTATACTTTTCAATAATTTATTTACTTTTAAATAATTTAAAGTAACTACACTTTCTTACTCTTTGTATTATAAAAAACAGACAAAAGCAGAACAAATAAATGAAATTCCATTCTTCATCTGTAGGATCGTCCAGTATAGTGTGGTGTTTCTCAGGGGTCAGTGCTGGGACCGATCCTGTTCAACATCTTTGTCAGCGACATGGACAGTGGGACTGATGGACCCTCAGCAAGTTTGCCGATGACACCAAGCTGTGTGGCGTGGCTGATATGCCGGAGGGAAGGAATGCCATCCAGAAGGACCTGGACAGGCTGGAGAGGTGGGACAGTGCCAACCTCATGAAGTTCGACGAAGTGAAGCGGGAGGTCCTGCTCCTAGGTCAGGGCAATCCTAGGCACAACTATAGGCTGGGCAGAGACTGGATTGTAGAGCAGCCATGAGGAGAAGGACTTGTGGGTGCTGGCTGATGAGAAACTTCACATAACCCTGCAATGTGCGCTTGCAGCCCAGGGACCAACCATGTGCTGGGCTGCATCAAAAGAAGCGAGACCAGCAGGTCAAGGGAGGTGATCCTGCCCCTCTGCTCTGCTCTCGTGAGACCTCACCTGCAGTGCTGCATCCAGCTCTGTGGCCCTCAGCACAAGAGGGACGTGAACCTGCTTGAGTGAGTTCAGAGTAGGCCAGAAAGGCCATCTGTGGGCTGGAGCACCTCTGCTATGGAGACAGGCTGAGAGACTCAGGCTTGTTCAGCTTGGAGAAGGCTCTGGGGAGACCTTGGAGCAGCTTCCAGTGCCTAAAGGGGCCTATGAGAAATCTGGAGAGGGACTTTTAAAGACCCTGTAGTGAAACGACAAGGAGGAATGGCTTTGAGCTGACAGAGGGGAGATTTAGATTAGACATAAGGAAGAAATTCTTCACTACAAAGGTGGTGAGACACTGGCACAGGCTGCCCAGAGAAGCTGTGGCTGCCCCATCCCTGGCAGCGTTCAAGGCCAGGTTGGATGGGGCTTGTAGCAACCTGGTCTAGTGGAAAGTGTCCCTTGCCATGGCAGGGGGGGTTGGAACAGGATGATTTTTAAGGTCCTTTCCAGCCCAAACAATTCTGTGATTCTATGGGTACATCCACCGTACTGTCTCAAGGCAAATATTCCGAAGTTTTTGGTTTCCTAAATTAAGGTAAGAATGACTGTGAAGATGATTCTCTCCCTTGCACTTAATTTCGCATCTGTTGGCCAATAGCAGTCAAAGTTTATAGAAGGTACAAGATGTTTCATGAAAATAGGTGGCTAAGTAGATACCCTTTAACAGTAACTTGATAGCCTTGAATTCCTTCAATGAAAGGCTTACTGACATGTTAAATGTCAGAGAAGAAGATCTACATGGAAGATCCAGAGGTAGAACAGAAATGAACAGACCTAATTTGTCTTTTTTTTTTTTTCTCAAAGACTTCATTTCAAAGTCACAATATTCACTGCTGCAAGAACTATTTAGTTTTTAAAAGCTTCCCAAACATGAATTTAAAATATTTCTTAAGTTTGTATTGTACCAGACAGGATTCTGCAAGAAGTGTGAAATACCATTGCATGTATGCAATTATTGAGTAACTACCAATGTTACCCAACTATCTGCTTCACATGACCATGGGTTTTAGGAAGCAATTCAACTTCAAAAAGTTTATACGTAAAAAATGAAGAAATCCTAGAATTTTTACATAATGAATTCCAAGACTGATTAAACAATTAATAATGCAGAAATGACCTTGTGGGAACTACATGATCTTAAGGTCCTCTCCAACCCTAACCATTCTTTGATTCTCTAATTCTATGTCCAGAAAAGTGCTCTCCTCTTCTACTTTTAAAAAGCAGTGATATGCAGTCATAAAGTAACTTCAAAACATTTAAGAAGGGTCTGTTAATATCCAGCTTTCCCTATTGTAAGGAAGGGTTCAGAAAAGTTGTATTGTTCATCCAAGGAATGAAGGAAGGGCTCAAACTGGATCCCCCCCTCAAAAGAGACCTTTCTTGTTTCTCAACAATACTCATGTATCCTATCAAAACCAGATTAACAAGAGAGCTGTGGGATGGGCAGTTGTGGTTCACAAGTAGCATGCACTTTGTTGGATTCTAAGTAAGACATATCCATAAAAAGAACACAAATTAATTCTGACATCTTCATCATGACTTCTCACTTTCCCGGAAGAGTCCTGCTCTGACTGACACTGATTCAGGATACATGGCTATCAGATACTACGACCAGAAAACCCAATAGGATTACGATGGCAAGAGTAGTGCCCTCAGGTCAGAACAAGTTCCCCCTGCAGTTATTCTCCATCTCTTCCCCCGTGATTCATAAAAACAAAGACAGTTGCTGTGATATATTCAAGTAAGTCTTAGAGCTGAAGCCAGTTAGGCTTCAATGACAGGAAGAAGCCGGATGTTTTAGGTGTTTTATTTATTTCTACTAGTACAATGGCTATGATTGTTACAGGCAACTTGTGTTGTAAACATCAATTTCCCCGAAGTAGACTCTGTTTTAGGTAAGCTTTTCTGCTTTCCTTCCCTTTTCTCTGAAGGAAATCATATAGTTCAACCATGCTGTAGCTTGATTATCAGATATGGGCAAGCTTGGTACATGCAAGCATTTCAATACACTGGCAGTAAAATAGATACTGCATAACAAAGAACAAGCATCTTCAAAACAAAAGTATGTATTTATCAAGGAAAAAGCAAAGCTAACAGTAAAAAATAAAGACTAAAGGCAACTAACCGTTAGCTTCTCGATGACCTTTGGCATATTCTATGTAGCCTGTTCAAATCCACTTCTGGGCTTGACATTAGATTGTCCTACTTAGAGCCTGTTGCTTTTCACTTATAAATTTGGTAACTTTCATTGACGCTGTGTAACACTGAAATAAACTTGCTCCATTTCTGTCACTTTTTGGTGTGGAGTCTTGCAATGGATTAACATTATTGATTGACGTTTAACCTTTGGGAGAAAAAAGTTTCAAATTCAGCTAGGAAGGAGTAATAAACAGCTATCCTATTATCTCCTAAAACTGCTATCTGGGTCATATTTGGTTTAGCCAGCTTGCTTCCTTTAACACCACTTCTTGATCCAACACCATAGCCAGCAATCAATCACAGACACTCAGATATTAATTCTGAATTCACACTAGATAGGATTAGGGTAGTTTCTGGGATTGGTAAATAAAACAGCTGTACAGACTACTAAAACTGCTGTCTTGTAAAAATCTCTTTCATAAGATTAAAAGGAGGGTTAAAAGGCACGGGTGGAGACATACAAATAGCAAAACAAGCTGGTTTACTTGCTTTTATTTATTGGAAGAAAGAGTACCAATAGATGATAGAGATCAAACATAAAAGGCTGTCATAACTTCTTCAAAATTGAAGCAAGGTAGACTTCAGAACTTTGAGGAGAGGTAGTCGATGATCTGTTATTCAAAGCAAACCAAAGCAGGGATACGTATGTCCCAGAAGTAGTACATAAGGTAGTAGCAAGTAGTGATGGATTATATTACAGGACAGGCAGAAAATGTGAGGTGGTCCTGTGCTGCATTTTGTGAGCTGAGGGAACATGGGGAGCGTCATAGGCTGAGTTGAGGCACACCTTCCAAGACAATTAAAATCACTGCCTTAAATCCTGAACAGCCAAAGTGCAGACCAAGCTACTATAACCACACAAGCTACAATAACCCATTTTATCACTCTGCACATTAAAATACATCACACTGCAAACTGTTACAGATTTTTTGTTGCGTCATTCACATGCAGATGACACAACCAATTACTGAATGCAGAAGTGAGGGTTCTTTTAGAAATCAATCTTACACAGCTACAGAAACCGTGCTTCTTCTATGTTTAGAAGCTTTTGACTCATTATCCATTCACCTGTCTTTCTGTAACAATATTCTAATTTTAGTCAACTAGCTTCCAAAACCACAATCAGGTCATTAATTCCATCTGGAATTTCTTTTTTAACTCAAGAAATTGTTAATACCGACTTACACTTAATTCATTATTGGATGCTTTTTGAGCATTTGTGTTTCATTCCACCATTACGCTAATGCTAGAAGAGTTTCCATCTGAAACACAAAATCAACTGTTTTTAAACAAGATTTCCAATACAGAAAAATGTGTTTTTGCCAAGTGTAACATCAGAACATTCAAATATACAAAAATTATATTCTCAGTTTACACCATTCTAAAGGCATGCAAAAAATGTCTCAGATTTCATTACTTGTAAGGCTTCTTGGATCTACCCATTACAAGAACATGCATCAGTAATTTTGCTTGCTGTCAGCCTAAGTTAATATTCATCTTATTAGTGAAACTCCTGATTTCATGCAAATTATCCTGAGTTTCAGAATGTCAAAAAAGCATGAAAAAGATTCAGAAAATAGCTACATATTTTTTTTCCCTTTTTGAGAAATTATCTCTGCTCATACTTCAATACAGTTTTTTTTCTAAAACACACAGTTAGCAAATGATGCGTTTACTTCTGAATCTGCTTCTGATAAAGGCTATTTATTCTAGAATTTGAAGGACAGATGGTAGTTTAATGCCTAAAGAACAGCAAATAAAAAGTGTCTTATTTGTCAAAGAAGTTGACTGTCTATTCCTGACTTCAAATTGAGCTGTATATCCTTAATAATTTGAAAATTGTGGTCATATATATACAAATTTGTAACTTCCAATTAACTTATTTTTGTTGATTATAGTGAGTTTGGTCAGTACCAGACATTTTTACTACAGGTGAAAGTTATTTTCAGACTCTAAACAGACATTGTAAGTTCAATTGTTTCATTCTAAACAAGAAAAATATACTACAGCAACAATGGGTATTTTCAAGAGATACACACAATATGAAAGTAACTGCTTTAGAAAGCACTGATAAAAAATACGTATTTTGACTTTATAAAAGCTCCTAATTTTCTCACAGTTTTCATGATTTATGTCCAAAACCAGTATTACAATCACATTTCAGATATTAAGCTTTAATACTATCTCCCTATTTTTCTATGAAGAACTTGCCCTGAGATCTTCTGATTTTCTCCAGTTCTTTGTAAGTCACCACTCCTTTTGGCAATTCTAGCAAAGTGCTCTGTGTGTCCAATGTTCTCTGCCTTACCTTAAAAAAAGATAAATTAAATAAATTTCCTCACCCTTACTGCGAGAAAGCAGTGGAAGTAACAACAACAACAACAACAAAAATCACAGCTATGTATTTTACAAAAAAGCTGATGCCAGTGTACCATTAAAGTTGTCTTCAAAGAAGTTGGATAACTGCACAAGGAAGTGTTTGGTCCTACTCAAGTACCTGCCTTAGGCTGTATTTGTCTGAAAGTAGTTCAGCCACAAGGATGATCAGGGGACTGGAGCACCTCCTATATGAAGACAGGCTGAGAAAGTTGGGGCTGTTCAGCCTGGAGAAGAGAAGGCTGCGTGGAGACCTCATAGCAGCCCTCCAGTATCTGAAGGGGGCCTACAAGGAGGCTGGAGAGAGACTCTTCATAAGGGACTGTACCTATAAGATAAGGGGTAATGGGTTCAAACTTAAACAGGGGAAGTTCAGGTTGGATATAAGGAAGAAGTTCTTTACTGTGAAGGTGGTGAGGCACTGGAACAGGTTGCCCTGGAATGGGCTGCCCAAGGAAGTTGTGCACGCTCCATCCCTGGCAGTGTTCAAGCCCAGGCTGGATGGAGTCCTGGGTGACATAGTTTAATGTGAGGTGTCCCTGCCCATGGCAGGGGGGGTGGAGCTAGATGATGTCTAAGGTCCTTTCCAACCCTAACTATTCTATGATTCTATGATTCATTATACACATGTATTGGAGAGGAGGCATGAGGTAAAGCAAGGACTTTGCATCACCATGTACTTTATACCAATACCATACTGTATTTGCCCAATTAGGACTATGAGGAGCATGGATCAGACATACACATAAAAACATACATAAGCTTTAACAAGTATCTCAGACACACCATATTTGGGCACAATTCTTCTTCTTGTTTTAGGTCTAGGCTAAAAGACAGCAGGCTACAGGCAGAAAGTGGGTAGCACAGGACTTGAAGAAGCATTTGTCAAAGAATACTGCTCACTAAAAGATTTGCTAAGGCAGTTACCTAAATATGCACTCTTAACAGCATAGCAGGCAAAAACTGTAGGGTGCAGAATGCTCTGAGTAAGGCTAGAATGAAAACATCTTGGACGAAGAATCAAAAAAACAAAGATACAGGCTGAACATCACACATAAGTTGTGGTCTTCTGACTGTGATACAAGAAAGGACAAAGATTAGGCAAAGAATGTGTTTGGTTTGGCCGATCCTATTTGGTGTAATACCAACAATCTTGTTTAGCTATGCCTTAACTCCTAGCTTTATGATCATTACAGCAGTGATTTGAAGCTGCATTTGTGTGTAATAAACCTGACTGAATACTGTAACACAGTGAAGACTGTGGTCATTCTTTAAACCAGGTCTGAATGCTGAAATCTCTAACTGCAATTTTTGTCATATTGCAGGGCTTGTGATCTCCACACATCAGTAATATCCAGCAGGATGACACTGATCACCACTCCCAATAACAGATAATAACACAATGTCAGTCAGTTGTATGTGGCATCTCATTATGGAATAGCAAGAGATCTTAGGTGATAGAGATGTTACAAATAGTCAAATCTCTATGCCTGTCACCCATGTGCTAGAGCAGATGGCACAGCTGCCATCCTTCTCACATGGCTCAGGATACAGGATGTGAGCTATCTAAATCCTGGAAAAGGTAGCTACAGTCTCATTGCTGAATGAAAAAGTTCTGTGCAGTTGCAGGCTGGCTAAATAACTGTCCCCTTCCTCAAATCATTTATCTGAATAACACCAGCTGTATGTACTTGGACTGGGAGGAAAAGCAGAACAGCAAGGCCAAGAACACAGGTCCATACTGATTCTCAGTGTCCTCAGCTGTTCAGAAAAGTGCACCTGAGGGCTGTTCTATAACCCTGTAATCCCCAAAAGACTCAGTTTTGATACATGACCCTGGCACACTTACGAATTTTCAATAGCAGAAGCAGAACGCAAAACAGGTATTTCCCCTCGTGCTCAGTTTTTGCTTTAATTAGCCCAAGCTATAAAGCAGGAAAAAACCTCCTCCAATTTCAGTGTGGGACAATAAGCAAATCATGAGAAAATGTTTGGACAAGTAGGCTAAAGACAGAATAAAAAAAATAACTGTAAGCAAGATCAAAGATAAAATGCCAAATGAAAAAGAAATACAGAAACTTTCTAATTTAAACTGATTCTAAAGAATGGAGGACAGCAGATGCAAGGCTGTTTGATCAAGGTGGTTCAGATACAGGGAAGATTGTGCAGCAGGGAAATAATTGCAAATTAGTTCAGGAGAAGCGGTTGACTACAAGGCTGAAGACAAGCATATCCTGGAGGAAAGAGACCAGTTAAAAAAGAGTAATAAAGGGAATAGTGTGCACATTCATTATTTTACCCAGAGATGAAACATGGCTTGCACCAACAGAATACATGGGCAAGCAGAGAAGTGGCTGAGAAAGCAGTATGGGAATGGACACAATGATCAGCTAAGCAACAAGAACAAGCATTGTGGCTGCAGGTCAATTGTGTCATAAAACCTTCTCTTCAACTACTTAATTTTAATCTTAAAACACAAATGAACTCCTGAACCTAATTTCCTAATAATTATGATCCTTCTTTAGATTTCCAGCTGAGATTCATCCAGGGTAGTTCACTTCATTTTATTCTAGTGCTGACACTAGTAATCAGTTTAATTTCCTTCTCTTACTTTCCTTTATCCAATCCTGTAAGTAGGACCTGCAGACCCAAACACCTCATGTCTTCTTACAAGGCTAAACCAACTAATCACTTTGTCCTCTCTTGCAAGGGAGCTTGGCATTCTCTAGTAATTTTAACTTTTCAGTTATTTTAGATTCCTTATATAGAAATGATCCAAATTATGTATAAACTTCCAAGGAATGTCTTACCATTTTCCTGCATCAAGACCTTCCTACCTGTAATCTGTATTTGTACTAAGGTTGTGGAATATCCATCCTTGGAGATATTCAAAAGCTGTCTGGACATCTTCCTGGACAATTTGCTCTAGGTGATCCTGCTAGAGCAGGGGGGATGGCCAGACAACCTAGGTCCCTTCCAACCTCAACCATGCTGTGATACTAGGAAATCTCACTTGATTTTTCTAGACTTTGCTTGGTTTTCACAATTTCAGCACAATACTGGATTCTACTCATTCTGTGATAACCTAATACATCATTTTTGTCTCCTTTTTCTGATATTTCCATCTGGAGAGCTATGATAGCAGAAATCCCTGTTAGTCTTCAGCTTCTCACTGACCTTTTTATCGAATTGAATCCTATTTTGTTATCTCAGTTCTTCAGGTCATCAGTTCTTCTTGTACTACAGTTTGATTCTTCTCTGTTGATGACACCGATCAAGTCTGCCACCCACCGATTTGACTAGTATAACCTACTCAATTTCAAATACAGACCAAAGCAGATTCAGAACAAACCCTGCTAAAGCCAAGCCTTCCTGTTTGAACACAAACCTTTGACATGTTCTCTTCACTCCAGTGTTTATGTGTCTACTAATTTCTATGTCTCTCTTGCTAACTTAATATTCATATGATGCCACACTAACTGCTTCATGAGTTTATAGCAGATCTACCACATTTCTTTTGGAAAGAGAAATGATCTTCCTGGAAAAAACAGAGTTAGTTTAGCATAATTTATTTTATTTTATTTACCATGTGGCTCCATAGCTTCTTTTCTTCAAAACATTTTCACAAGCCTTGCATATTGCTGAAGCTGCCCTAGTGGCTCTGAAGTCACAAAGATTTTCCATATTCAGAAAGCAACAGGATACACACTGCCCCCTTCAAACTACACAGGCTGATCCTCATTAAACCTATTACATACTCTTGCTGTGGGGTTTGCATTAAGATACACTCACTCTTTCTGTAATAAAAATGACCTCACTTAAAAGAAAATATCAACAAATCCTAAATTCTAGGATTTCCTTAAGCATTGTACACACTAATCTCCTTTTCAACACTGACTTCCAAAATCCACTAGGTTTTATTCCCTGTGCTTTATGTATTTAGTGGGGTTTAGGAAATGTTCACAGGTATATATTGCTGCATCACCTAAATATATTTGCACCTGTATGCATCAGGAGGTATCTCAGCTTGTCTAATTAATCTACCACCATTTTCAATTAAGTTCTTAGATCTAGTGGCTCAGACCAAGACCTTTGTAGTATGTCTGTGTCAGCGGCAGACAGGAAAATCAAGCTAACTAAGATGACTTGTGAAGGTGACAAGCCATGGCCCAGTGCTGTCTTCACTTAAAGCTAACACTCTCTTACCATGTCTCCTTCACTAGAAATCAGAGCTGACATAAATGTACCTCCATAATCCTCAATACTCACTACTTAATGAGATCTGCCACTGACAACTGTGAGGCAAGACCTCACTTTCTGTCTCACCTTTCTTTTTTTCCATCTTAGCAGGGCACTGTGGCAAGATGATCAGTTGGTGACTGTGTTTGGTCAGGATTGTGTAAGGGCATGATTTCTGCCTGTATTCCTGTCTGCTCTTATCTTCCCTATCCCTTGCCAAAACAGCAGCATCAAAGTGGAATACGGAAAGAAATCACTAGCTGTCATTTCTCCCAAATATGCAGTGCTTACTTCAGCTGTATTTATAGCCTTAGGATCCATGTATTTCGACATAAGAGAGCAGAAATTAACAGTTTTATCTGGAGAAAAGGCCACGGAAGTAGAGTACTCTTTGACTGGGAAAGTATCTGATCATAACGGAGAAGAAAAATAATATGACTTTGTCAAAATTGAGGTGAGAAAATCTATTGCAAGTTTTCTTGCAGACATTCTAAACAGAAGTTATCTGAAATATACAGCTTGGTTCCGTGTGTGAACCAGACTGACTTATAAACACACACACTTTTATAATTTTCAACAGTGTCCAATAGCCCATATAAATATCATAAGGCAAATACAAAGCTTGAAGAAGCTGTTGGCAGCAAAGCTCCTAGGTTCTTCATTTTTATTGCTCTGTTAAAAAAAAAATATTATTTAGAACATTCAGCACATCAGCACTGTTAGTTTAGGTTGACCTTCACTGTCTAGAACTTGTGTGTCCTTCTACAATCTAATCAAAGAAGAACAAGTCTTAATTTTCTCAGAAGCATTTATTTTCTGGCTGCCTTCTTAATCAACTCTCAACTCCAGGGTATGAAAAGAAATTGCTTCAAGTGAGTTTTGAACATACACAACAAAATGGGATTATCCAACTTGTGTAGCATACATATGTCAATCCAGCTACATGCAACATGTAGCAATCAAGATATGTTTAGTTTCCAAATGCATCAGAGTCCACAAAAAATGCAAAATGCATAAGGTGCATTTATGTACACAAGCCACAAATATTTCCTACATTCCATCTAATCATATTATAGTACAAGGAAAACATGCTACCAAACTTAAGTCCTGTAAGGCAAATTCTTCCCCATGCAATACAGCTTTATTAGCCAGGTTTTTCTCCCTGAGAGAGTTTCTGGATTCAAATTTTAAGTAAACAGATTTCAGAATATGTCCACTTGTTCACTGACATATTAAAAAATGCAGGTGAAGGGCTTGTTCCTCATTAACAGTTCATTAAAAATCACAATACAGACAGGAATACAGCATGGCTTTAAAGCAATCCCTCCTGTTCCACACACAACTTTTATTTTACACTAAACTTTTGGTACCTCAGGTGTATAATTTTATTGTCAGCTCACGTCTCTGCTTTTATATAAGTCGACAGCACAGACATAACCAAAACACATGCAGAAGCAGACAGAAATCAATCACTTTGTCATGTGATCAACCTCTGAGCAGTTACTCAAAGGACAAAGGTACCTACCTGTTATAATGCAAAATGAAGATTCAGGAATACAGAAATATAAATGTAATGTATTTATATTTTCTGTTAGGGAATTAATTTCAGCTATTAAACGTATAGCAGCAAGTCCAAAAGACGTCCCCAGATACTTGGAAAATTCCTCTGTCCAAGCAATCTGCATGGCTGTTTGTCTCTCTCCCATCTGATTCTGTAACAATAGTTGCCTTTACAGCTAAAGAAGGGAGAGAGGTTAAACGAAATTAAGTTATCCATTTATTTTAAAGACTGTGTCAATCTCTCATTAGCCTATAAATCCAAAAGGCTGAGAAAGTTTAATTTTTTTGTCCTTTTACTTCAGTTATTCATAGCTTTGATTGAAAATGGTCTTTTTCAGTAAATGGAATAGTTTATACTACGAAAGCATTTAAGTCAATTAACAAATGCCTTAATACAGAATCATTCTAATGCTGCTTTTCAGGATCAAGAAAACCAAAATACCAATGTTAAGTTTTGAGAGCTCCCCAAGTCTCAGCAGCACTCCTTAGGTTAAGGTTCTCCTACCTCTGCATTTCCATGGTGATCCAAAGAGTACCATCTATCTGCTTTCCAATTTATTTTGTTTCATTTTAATTTAGCTGATAGCAATGTTACAGTCAATCTTCGTATTTCTTTGCCCTTTGAGGAGTTCCCTGTGATGCATCATAAAGACAACAACTCTTTCAAAACACCACAGTTTACAAAAAATGCTGTGAAGATATCACATCTTTTAGAGATACTGGAATACATATCAAAAGTCCATGAAAAAATACTTCTGTAACTAGAATTGAAAACAATAATTTAAAAAGCACAATCTAAACTGTATAGTCACATATCAATGTAGAACTCTCTATGGTGCATCACAATAAAAAAGCAGACTATTAGATTTATTTTTTTTAATTACATGCATCATCTAAACATACTGGTACATTTCCATTAATTAAAGGCAAATTCAGTACTTCTTAAAAGTTCCTATCTATAGGACACCAAAAAGAACAATGGTCTTTCCTCCTTAGAGTGATGCAAAAAATAAGAATTGTACCAAAAATTAGTAGTCTGAAACCAAAGTACAGAAGTTAGTTAACGCAATAAGAAGTCTATTTCTCCCCATTAATGTTCGTAACCTTTTCTGGGAGAAAAATCAGGGACCTGAGTTAGTATGTCTAGCCTCACTAATCGACTTGCACATGAAGTCCAACTAGGTAGAGGAAACAGAATACCAGATGCCTAAAAACCAGATATTCTAGAAAAGAAAGAACAAAAAGTAAATACAGAAAGTTCTCTTCTCATGCATCTATAAAAGTAATTAGATCTGTTCTTTTTTCCTGCTTTCTAATTCAAAAATAATTTAAAGGATTTGTAATTACTTAAGGTTTCCACCCATTTATTCATCTCTGTTATTACTGATTTAGCCTGAACAGAACAATTTCTGTTAAATTGTTACTAATTATTTCTTCAGACTATGTTGATCTTGCTATCTTATTTACAAGCTTGTTCAGTACCTAGATAGGCAGAATTAATTTTTTAGACAGCATAATAAAAGAAGGACAGATTTAATTACCTATAATTGTAAACAATAGGAAAAACAACATTCACTGTAGTCTCACAACACTTTTTCATGTTTCACTCTCCTCAAGACTTATACTGCAATAGTTGTTCTCATAAAAAAGAAAAAAAAAAATCAACAAGCTCTACCTTCCTGATATCCATAATTTTCAGATCTATTTTTTCAGAAGAAGTAATTACATAATGGCTGACAAGCCAGTTAATAAAATATCAAAATAATTAGATTTTATTTTGTCACCTATGAGACACTTGGAAATTCTGAAGTAAACAAGCCCCATTTCTAAAGTAAATTAGCCCCATTGTGGCCCCCAATATCCTAAGCCTGGTAAATTGCTGAGGGTTTACGTGACAAGATAAAATAATGACATGTAATATCAATTAATGACCTCTATTTTCCCGTTCAATTTGATTATGTATTTAGTTTGCACACGTGTGAAAAGTATTAAGGGATCTTTTGTTTGCCTGTTGGCATAAAAAAAGAGCCTACCTTGCAAGAGGCACAGTATTACCTTAAATGAGCTTCAATTTGAAGAGGCACATGGGGAGGAAGTGGGACAAGGATGTGCTGATGAAATATAGGTCTTGCTAAAAGAAAACTGAATGAAGAAGAAGCAAAACAGATAGTTTAATATGCGTAGTGTAAAAAGAATCATGGAATAAAGGTAAGCTGTACGTTTAAATCTACAAAAGAAAACTAAAGGATCCTAATCTGGTATTTTTAACAACAACAATAACAAAAGAAAAAACCAACAGAAATTCCCCTCAGACAAGCTCTCCTTTTACAGCTCTTTAAAACCCAAGTACTAAAAGAAAAAGGTATTACTACGTCACAGACACTGAAGTCAAACAAACTGCTTTCTGTAGAAGGCTCTCATATAAAATTTCAGAAGCCCAAGGATACTTACACGTACAAGTAGTTTATATAAGTAACCAAACATGAACAAAAACAACATCTTATGTATATTATAAAATATATGAATAAAAGACACACTAGGGACAACATAGGCCCCCTCCGGAAGTTATCAGGAGAACTGGCTACACTGGATTTGGAGAAGGCTGAGGTTCCCAATGAATTCTTTGCCTCAGTCTTCACTGGCAAATGCTCTGACCACACCATCCAAGTCCTGGAAGGCAGACGTAGGGACTGTGAGAATGAAGACCCTGGGCCCACTCTTAGAGAGGATCTGGTTCGAGACAATCTTAAGAACCTGAACGTGCACAAGTCCATGGGACCTGATGAAATCCATCCACAGATCCTGAAGGAGCTGGTGAATGAAGTTGCTAAGCCACTGTCCATCATATTTGAAAAATCATGGCAGTCAGGTGAAGTTCCCAATGACTGGAAAAAGGGGAATATAACCCCCATTTTCAAGAAGGGGAAAATGGATGACCCAGGGAATTACAGACCAGTCAGTCTCATCTCTCTGCCTGGCAAGATCTTGGAGCAGATTCTCCTGGAAGGCATGCTAAGGCACATGAAAAACAACAAGGTGGTAGGTGACAGCCAGCATGGCTTCACTAAGGGGAAATCCTGCCTGACCAGTTTGGTGGCCTTCTATGATGGGGCTACAAAATTGATGTACAGGGGTAGAGCAGTTGATGTCATCTACCTGGACTTGTGCAAAACGTTCCAACACTGTCCCTCACGACATCCTTGTCTCTAAATTCAGAGCAGCCCTGTGGAGAAGGACTTGGGGGTGTTGGCCAATGAGAAAATGAACATGAGACGGCTGCAGTGTGCGCTCGCAGCCCAGAAAGCCAACCATATCCTGGGCTGCATCAAAAGCAGCGCGACCAGCAGGTCAAAGGAGGTGATCCTGCCCCTCTACTCTGCTCTTGTGAGACATCACTTGGAGTACTGTGTACAGTTCTGGTGTTCTCAACATAAAAAGGACATGGAGCTGTTGGAACAAGTCCAGAGGAGGGCCACGAGGATGATCAGGGGACTGCAGCACCTCCCGTATGAAGACAGGCTGAG